>VMBQ01002429.1:0-34103 GCA_007657795.1 Dreissena rostriformis
AAACGCGGTAAGCTCCCGTATACGCATGCCCCCCTGCTTACCATGATGATGGGCTTCAAAATAGTCAGAAAATACTGAGGTTCTTAATACATGCGCGCAATAATAACAAATACATATAGCACAGTGTATCGTACACAAGCACCTTAAAACACATATGCTAATTACTGAAATATAGTCAAAATTTCAAATTGATGATCAAATTATAAACAAGTATTAGTATGTTTCAGTTCACGACTTTGTTTAACAGTTTTTCAATTGTGTCTTTTTTTTTAGAAAGTTGCGACACTAAATTAACTTTTTGTACGGGATTTTGACGAAGATGAAAAGTTGTCTCCCTTGTGATGTTTACTTGGCATCCAATCTTTTTTTTTCAACAGCTTTATAAAGAATCTAAAAAAAGAAAATAACCAGCGATGCTTTTACCCTATCTGTGTCGTTTTCTGAAGCAGGAAAAACTATGAACTGATTCATTTTTTCGACACAGAGCCTCCGTCACGCGATTTATTACTCGCCCCACGGAACATCAAAATATGAAGAATTGGAGAGCTGTCAACACTGAGAGAAAAGGTGGCACCGGCAATGACCGACGAGTCGGTGTGTCCAAGTCATTGAATACAAATTCAACGATGAAATAAATCGTTTCCGGGAGAAATATGTACCTCTCTCGGCCCTCTTCACTCGATAAGACTTCTAGCGCGTTGCTTTTGTCCGCAAAAAACGCGTTCAATTGGCTGACACCTTCTTAAAGCGGGACTGTACGATTTGTATATGTGTTAAATTTTAATATATTGATAAAATTATGTTACGATGACACAAAATAGGCAATAAAAATTATACATTGAAGACGAATTTCATAAAATTCAGCAAAGACAAGTTAGCGCTGGTTAAAGCCGATGCCGACACTTTTACTCGTATTTGTTAGGAAATAAAATTGTGTCGTATAAACGAATCTGCACTCAAACTAAATTTAGATTCACATTGTTCATGCATTATATATATATGCTGGCGAATTTGGCTGGAAGCCATTTTCAATTTCAGATTTAAATTAAATATCTGGCTTATTTCGCATTTGTCGACACATGTTCTTCTTAACTTTTATTTTAATTTATATTGAAATATATGTATACTAATTTTTAACACATTTTATAAAAAAATCATAAATATTTGACAAAATCGTAAAGTCCCGCTTTGAACGATTAATACGACCAACGAAAGCTATCATATCCCCCTCGGTAACATGGTATGGATCTTTTGCCTTTCGCAAAACTTTGGTATAGTCGGGTTTCCCTGACCTCTTCTCCTCGGACACATGCCTAGCATATTGCGTTTCAGTAAGGCTCGCTGGTCCTGGCACTTAAAACAGCACAGGGTGCAGTAAAACGGTGTCCTGTCCATGGACACATGTACCTTCAAAATATGGCCCTCAATCCGGCTCCTGCGATCAATTTTGGTACAGTACTTACAGCGATACGCTCTGCGCTTAAAGATGACGACACGGTTCATTGTCTGAAAATAAACAACCAACACCTGTTAAGAGTATGAAGAACAATAGATCGCAGTGACTCACTCTGTGCTCACATCTTCGGTTATCGGTACGCAATTAGTTAAGTTCCGTAAGTATTTTTCCTCAAGTTAAATGTTATTTGTTCGCTTATTCCCTTTTAGTATAATTGTTATTAAAATAATATTTATACTCAAACATCAACGGAAATTTCGTAAAGTGTTTCGTAAAATAAAGTTACCCAATACAAAATCAATGTTCCTTATAGCAAAAGCTAAAATTTCAAAACGAGATGTTGTTTGGTAACATGGATGTTTGTATATATAAAATGCTTGACGAAAATCAAGGTATTCTCATATTTTATAATATCAAAATTAATGATAACTATGCGCAGAGTCCCCGCTTAGTCGCCTTATGTACTCCGGTAATTGTCATTTTTCTTAGATTTCTGTAGTTTTCTCAAACATTCAGGAACAATCAACAATGAAAATTGTACATCGTCTGAACATACTTTATTTTGACGCGTTTGCTATTCAAGATGACAAACAACTCAATAAATACAACCATTTTTGCTTTATAACATGCTTAGAATATTTCGTACAAGGTTTTGCATGTTTAAGCTTTACAAGATCTGTGGCGAAGAATTTGGAAAATAGTCTGAACGGTTTTTGTTTGAGTACATCGACTGAACGGTTTTTCGTACATCATCTGAACTGCTTCTGTATTTACTTTAAATGCGATGTTTATCATAATAAAATTGTAATACCATCTGTGATCAGATAAGCGATTTTTCGTCCAAATGACGTTCCGTTCAATGATCAGAAAACACAAAAATCCTGTGTCATGTTTACATAGTGTTTAATTTGATTAAATTTTATTTATTAAATACAAGTCACGCTTAAAAACGGTTGTTATATATATATATATAGTATAATATATATGTATGTATGTATGTATGCATGGCAATAATGTTATACGTGGTATGTCATTTAGACGAAAGATACTTGGCGTTTCACTTATTTATATTTAAAAAGACCAAATGTAGTTTGCAGTAAAACTAAACTGAACTTAACATGTCTTTTTACATACTCGGCGCATGCTTAATGTGAGTGCTTATTAAAATATAATGCTCGGCTCGAAACAGTGGCAGCTCTGAGCTTGCGGTGATCTTTGTCAAACTTCAATAATATATGTAGTATAATAGTAAATGTAAATGTTTGTCTGAATAACATATATGTGGTAATGGATATATAATTATTTTTTTGAAGATCAAATATTGATGTCATCAAATAAATTGATATAATTAGATGTCTGCTATATATAGCTGTTTTGTTATTTCAGAATGCGCCAAAGTCTACACTTTCGCTTCATCGTTTGAAGCGAAAGCGCTCGAAACCATAGCAAACAATACGATTAGTTACACAAAAACGCATTTCATCAACTGAATGTCCCACTGGAGTTAGTCTGCAACGAATTATACCTGTGCTAACGCCCATTAAGTCATCATTTCGTTCACCAGTGTACAAAGTATTTCCACCCAAAAAGCGAGCAAAGAAAAGCATTTCTGCAAGAGCTCTTTTTGAGCAGCAACCATCTTGTGAAAAAAATATGCCGTGGCATTTATAACGCTACTGAATCAGATCTTCTTCTGAACATTACCAATGGATCAGTAAAAACGAAAGCGAGCAGTTAATCGATATCCAAGAAGTGGAATCGATATCGTGTGAATCTCAAAGCTATGAGAACACTACAACAGAAGCAGACAATGTAACGAGGGATGACTATCATACTGCACGCTCATACAAATAGTTGCCAATTTCCGTAATTTTTCGCGCAAAAAAAACTTTTGATCTACATACACAGACGATTGTTTGTAAATTTATTTAACTCAACGCAAATAATAGCATTAAGCGCAATACTTGCTGGTTTCCCAATAAGTTTAGTTAATTGTACTCAAAAGTATACTTTTATTGTTCATTGTAAATGATCTTACTGCTATTTCAAGTCTATTTGGGGTTGGATTGCAGGTAGTGAATAAACCTATTTGTAAAACTATTTTGAGGGAGGTGTGCGCAAAATGATTATAAAGTATATTGAAAGAACCAATGGTGTGCTTTTTTAAATAACAAAACGTGCTTAGAGAAGCGTCAATCAATTTCAAGCGCCCTTATTAATAGACAATCCCAGAATCGATAAATTGACCGCCGCCATATTGGCTATTACGTCAACCGCTATTGAAAACGATACTGAAGAATAAGGCAAACTACAACGTTATCATAGTGTACACCCGTTTTATTCCAATAAACAGTACTTTATGACTTCGCACAGTAGGATTGAAATCAAATGAAACATGAAACCAAGTGTCTATATGTATCACATCGTTAATCAATATAACTTTAATAAAAAATATACACGATAGATTCATAAAATATGTGTCTCTGCAACACTATTCAGTGACAACATGTATTGTTAAGGCCGAGTTGGCATTTTTAAGCATACCTTTCAGTAATGCCTTTGTATAAAATTTAATTATTTGTTTATGGAATAAAATTATTCACGGAAAATTATAAAGGTATAGAAATATCTAAAGTCTGAAGTAAACGTTGTGATTTTAGCGTAAATAGTGCCGGAGATATTAACAAAGATCTATCAATATACAAAGATTGGAAATATCCATTCAGACCAATTTCTTATTTGATAGATCTTTGATATTATTTGTTTGATATAAGGTCGAGGAAGACAATTATATTGCTATCTGCCTTTGTTTAAGCCTATATTATTTCTTATTAAATGCCGTACTTTCCGGAGATACTCATTAATAAACGTTGTAAGATTAAAGACCGAGGACGACTACTTTATTGAATAGTACATATCTTTTTTTGTCTAAACAGTAACCATTTCGTTATTAATATTTCCCTTGTAAGTGTCATTTTAAAGGTTATATACAAATCTATAGCCGAAATGAAGTTTGTGATTCTAAAATTGGTCCGGAAATATTTATTAGCGAAACTCTGTAAGATTTCAGGTAGATTAAAAAAATAAAAAATTATGTCTCTAGTTTAGTCTCAAACTAAAGTGTTTTTTAGCAATCTTTTATTTTTAAAACCCCTCCCGGATAAAAACCCTCCCGTCATTTTCATAGCGGGCGGACGAAAACCCTCCCATGAATAAACATGGGCGGACAAAAAACCTCCCATGAAAAAAACGGGGGAGGACAAAAACCCTCCCATGAAAAAACGGAGGCGGACAAAAACCCTCCCGTAAAAGAAATTTAACACTTAGTGTTGCATTCATTTATCCGACAAAATTAAACATTGTGTGTATTGTGTTTTCAGGGGTGTGAAATTGAAAGAAAATGTGTATCCATTANGCCCCTGGTTGCGTTGCCTTGTGTTCAGGGCGTAATATTCCAACACTTAACAGCCAGTCAACACACAGTTGCCACTCTTCCGCCATTTTGGCCGAGTTTCGTTATGACGTACGGAGCTAGAAGAATAATTCGTATACATCAAAGCATTAAGTTTTAATCGCGGCCAAATAATTATTTATTACACGTTGCGAATTATGTGACTGAAAAAATATCATACAAAGTTTAAATTTATAATTGTTCAATAAATTGAAAACTAAAACCAAATTCGAATATGCTGTTAGTAGTGAAAAAGCTGACCAGGAAGGGCTCACCGCAAACAAATTGTTTCCATGCAGTTCTTTCGACGGGGTGTCATATGTTATTGGCCAAAGTCATCTCTTGACAGGAAACTGTTCTTATGTAAGAATTTGTGTCAGCTATTGAATTTCAATTATTAAACAAGATCTACTCTGGATCAAGTTTTATTCTTCCGGAAATGCAGACCTGTCTCAGAACCATTCTGATGCAGTGATGGCAAAACCGGAATACGGACAAAAACCCTCCCGGATAAAACCCCTCCCGTCATTTTCATAGGGGGCGGACGAAAACCCTCCCATGAATAAACATGGGCGGACAAAAAACCTCCCATGAAAAAAACGGGGGAGGACAAAAACCCTCCCATGAAAAAACGGAGGCGGACAAAAACCCTCCCGTAAAAGAAATTTAACACATAGTGTTGCATTCATTTATCCGACAAAATTAACCATTGTGTGTATTGTGTTTTCAGGGGTGTGAAATTGAAAGAAAATGTGTATCAATTAACTGTAAACATACCGCTTTCTAATGTGCATAGATAACTGATAATCCAATATAATAACAACATCAATTAAAACATAACATGAGGCCATTTATAGACAAGTGAATTTAAATTTAGATGTTTAGAAATTTTTGAATGCAATACGATACAGTGTAACGTTTAATCGCGTCATACGCTCATTCATGCAAAAAACGGAAGGTATCGATTTCTTGGATTGTCTATACGTCCAGCTCTATCAATCCGTTTCTCTTGTGTTCAAACATTATAGAAGTAAAGACAATATTACATGTATGCAGGCACCCACTGGATAACAAATTCTGCGTTCTATTTCCACTGATCCTGTTTGCACAGACCTACAGATTGTTTCTAATATAGCTAGCGAGTTAAAAATTCTTCAATATATTCGACTGGTTAAAGACACATTATTTCACACAAGTTTATTAATATAATACATGCAGATTACTTTTAAATGTGGCGTGTTCTGGGAAAACTGGGCAAAATGCTTGTGCGTAAAGTGTCATCCCAGATTAGCCTGTGCAGTCCGCACAGGCTAATCCGGGACGACACTTTCCGCCTTAACTAGATTTTCGCTAAAAAGAGACATCATTTAAACGAAAAATTCCATAAAAGCGGAAATTGTCGTCCCTGATTAGCCTGTGCGGATTGCGGACTGGATTTGAGGCGCTTGAGTAGGTTTAAGCCAATCTGGTAGTAGAGGAGTTTCTTCCGGGACATCAAACCACCCTTCTTCAGCTTCTTCCGCATATGGCTCTGACACAGGGTCTCCAAAACGTTCAATGTCTAACTCGGAGACAGTGTACGGTTTGTCCGATTTCTTCAGGTAGCGGCGTAAATCAGTTACGCCCCTCAGCTTCGCCTCCTTAACACGAAGTGCATACTTGGTCACATGATCAAGAAGGTGCTGCTGTGTTTGACACCGGAAGCTGCAAAGGCTGCATGATAAAGGCACTTGGTCGAAAGGAACGTGGTACTTAAAAAAATAGCCCACAAGTCGTCCCTTTTTGTCAGTCTTCTGACTCTTCTTACACAGGAACTGCACCCTGCTTGGCTTCTTCGCTGTCTCCAAAGCCTGCACATATAGCAGCATTTAAGAGCGAGTTACAGGTCTAGATGAAGGAACCAATCTGCCTTTGCTCAATAACACTTTGTTTCGACCCCCTTAAAATGCTGACTTTATAGTAGTTTTATCACAAATATAGAAATTTTGTGTATGACTGTGATAACTTTAACCTCTAATTATTTATTTATATATTTATTTTAAGTATTGCGAGCTCGTCAAGTATCTTTTATATTAAACACTTCTTTGTTTTGTGAGTTTTTTTATATATTTATCAATAGCGTGTTTTATGTTTAATCATTTTATTCGGACAATCAATGTTACAAAATTTAACATATACATCAAGTGCCTTCAGTAATTGCTTTTAAGCACTGTTATATTTCACATCGAGCTTTTTGAGCTTTCTTCGCACTTTGCACAACCATGACGGAACACAGTTTTCAAAGTAGGGCTTCAACTTATCATGGTGTACTGTTTTCTTTTGCCCATTTGCATCTATTTGAATTGACCCTGTAGCCCCGAACTGCCTTACTTTGTTTGGGGTTTTGTGGCGTTGGCCACCCACTGCCTTTATTGGACACCAAATGCCCCCAGAAATGCGAATTCTGTTTGAAGCATGTGACATTTGTCTGGTTTCAACTTCAATCTAGTCTCTCGGATCCGGGATAGAACTTAGTCTATACGCTCAAGATGCTGCTCAACAGTAGAGCCATAAACAATGATTTCGTCGATATAGACGAGGCATGTGTGCCACTGTAGACCTTGTATAGCTAATTCAATGGTTCGCTGGAAGGTGCTGGCTGCGTTGTTTAAACCAAAGGGCATTCGAGCCATCTCATATTGGCCTTTTTTTATACATACGAAGGAGGTCTTGGAGATATCTTCATTCTTCTATTTTCCTGGCTGCCTTGGTTGAATATGTTATTTTCCAAAAGGTGAAACTATCATTCCTCATAGTGGGACATACCCATGAGGACATAGATCAAATGTTTTCCAGGTATTCAACCATATTACAGCAAAATTTTACGAATGGTGGCAATATGCATATAGAGATACATATTTTTTATATAACAATTATCTCTCACCTTTCATGGGGATTTTCAAATAATATATTATTTCTCTTAATTTCAGATTGTTAACATGGTTGTGGACTAACGAGGTGAGAACACTGGATCAACTCATCATTCGCTTTGAACAAATTTACACTCCTGCACCGACAGGTAAGTCTTTTAAGAGATGCATATATAATTAAGTATATAATTAAGTTTTGTTCACTAAAGATATGGGTATTTATTTTCATTTTTAAGTGCTTGTGATTTGTTCCTACTAGTTGCAGCTGAATTACAGGCTGTTTCCCCTGGCAAAATAAAAGGTTTTCCCCCCTAAAAACAAACATTTTTAACAAGGTTTTCCTTAAAAGTTATACCTAAACCATTTTATGATCGTGAAAAGCAGTCTTATTTTTATTAAATCATCTTTATGATGCAAACATATGATTAAATGAACCATACTCATACTGACCAATACCTTTTTATTAGTATATCTCTATTTGTTCATTATCTTGTTAAAATGTCCCCTTCTGAGAGCCACAAGATGTTTTGAAAAAAAAAATATATATATAAACATAAGAAACGACATATACCAAGTTTTCAGAAACTTACAATGTACGAAGTAAACTATCCGACGATTGTTCACATCATTAGGAAACCCTGTCCTTTTCAGGCCCCCGTGAACCTTTGCAGCACCCGCCCCACACACACTGCCATTTTTTAACACACATGGAAACGTATGCACTGATATGTTTCTTGAATTATAATCCAAATTAGCCCCACACTTTGAGATAATGTCACTTTTATATGTATTAGTAAACAAGATGTGTTTGTGAAACACTATGTCCCCCATATATTTGACCTTAAAGAATGACCTTGCCCTTTACCACTCAAAATGTGCAGCTCCATGGGATACACATGCATGCCAAATATGAAGTTGCTATCTGAAATATTGCAAAAGTTATGGCAAATGTTAAAGTTTGACGCAACATATATTTGAACTTGAAGGATGACCTTGACCTTTCACCACTCAAAATGTGCAGCTCCATGAGATACACATACATGCCAAATATCGAGTTGCTTTCTTCAATATTGTAAAATGTATGGCCAATGTTAAAGTTTGACGCAAACAAACAAACCAACAAACAGACAGGGCAAAAACAATATGTCCCCAGTATAGACTGGGGGCGTAAAATCAAAGAAATATTTAAAATTGCAATCTGATTTATTTGATGTTTACTCCTTTCGGAGTTCGTTGATTAACAGCCCAATTGTGTGTGCATGTGTTTGGTAAAAGAGAGCACATTCTTTGTGCTATATTTAAAATCTGGCCATATAACATATTGAACAATGATGTTTATATATTGCAGTTACTACAAGGACATTGCCATGGCCAACTATTTGGATAAATATTTCACTGAACTTAAGAAAAAAGGTAATTATTTTGTAAACATTTTAGATTTAAAATACATCCAAGCTCTATTACCAACAACACAAATATTAAGACAGAGAGGTACAGAATGTTATGTGAGTAAAACAAATTAGTTTATGCTTTCCGGTGGCTTATAGAGAAATATCAGTGAAATAAAACTGATATTTCACTGTATCAAACCGTGAAAATAAAAGTGAAACGTAACGATATTTTTCACTGTTTTACGTGAAATGACGTCATTTGTATGGCCGAAATTATGTCATTATTCCAGCGAAATTCTCTAGTTAGACTCTTTAACAATGTAAATACACGGGGGAAAAAAGCATAAAATGAAAAAAAAAATGTTGGATTCGGTGGAATATCGATATTACGGTATCGCCACTGAAATGATTTCCCGCGATTTCTTCGAAGATTTAAGAGCCTTTTTACCTGTTTACTTATAGATATCTAATTTAAGCAGGTACAAATGTAAAGTTGTCGTGGCCGAGTGGTTAAGGCGACTAGAAATCTTTTGGGATCTCCCCGCGCAGGTTCGAATCCTGCCGACAACGCATATTTGTTTGCGACGCGATTTATTTCTGTTCTAACGTAATTTGATTTTATATAGCATATAAGCTATGTTTAACATGAAATATGTTGCAATTTTTATGCACATTCTTCATTTTTGTTTTTAATTAAAACAACGTTATGGCTAAATTGGAGTATTTACTGCTGAAAATACGAATCATTCATGTTGCATTTTTATTTCAAAAAGTAAACGGGAAATCTGTCTATTTCTTGGTATTTTTTCTGTATGTAGTGTATCTATAAAAACTAAGTTCAAAATATTACTTAAATGATACTATTTTGAATTTTTTGACACTTTGTTTTTAACCAACCCAATTTTTACTTGGCTGAAACCTCTTACATTTCATGGCGCTCTTCCATAGATAACAAGTTATAAAAAATGAATGTCTTTAAAAGTATACTTATTTAATCTTGTTCTAACTGTAAACACCTTTACTGCATCTGTACACACCAACTGCATGCCCATATTTGGAAATCTGGATGAATTATGGAACTTTCATTTACCACAGGGTTGCAAATAAACCGGACAAAAGCCGAGCGTGGCGGTGGTTTAAACAAAAATCAGTAATTTTTTTAAACACGGAAAGCCTACCTAAAAAATTGCATGAAGTTCAGTAAAATTATGCCGATTAAGAAAATAAAACGTGAGATTATATTTGGAAAGGTTCCCATTACAGTGGCGCTACCTAAATTCACTGGTGATCATAGAAAACATATATCTTCTATTATCGCTCGAATCCAACAAATATCCTCTATTTCTTTTTTTATACCTAATGATAAAATATGACATTTCCGCAGTGAAATAACAGCAGTGAAAATAAACAAATTGTTATTGTCACCGGTGAAAATAACACATTTTTGAAACTACTTTTCCTATTTTTAGATTTTCATATCAAGATTTACTTCCCTTGTTTGACCTACTCAACAAGTACTTGCAAAGTTATCTCCCTTGTTTGGCCTCATTCCTTGTTTAAGCCGTCTGCATTGTAGCAATGTACACTACATGTATATAGGAACAATAAAAAATAAAATATCTTTGTTTTGATCTGGAAAAAAAATGGAAGCAATTGAGGAAATAAGTGAAAATGAATACTCTGCATTCTTTGGTGATATTTAGTATCTGGAAAATTGTGTTAACAATGAGGAAACAATTGAAACAGTTGTAGTACCAACAATGGGTGGAGTAAGAGAGGTTGATAATGCAATTGATGAAATTGAAGATGATCGAAATGAAAAAGAGTGACCAGAAACTATAAGTAATGTGAATTCAAATTCTGAAGTTCGCCAGTTTAGAACAGTAGACATTGATTCATTCTTAAGTGAAAATCAAGATGAAAACACTCAAAAGAAAACAGAGCAAGACATGAAACAAGGAGGATTCAAGATCACTTCAGTGTTAACCGACACATGTCACAAACAGACGTTGAGTGGCACTTCAACCCACCATATGCTAGTCACTTGGGAGGCGCCTTGGAGCGCTTAATACTCTCAACACGGTCTATGTTGAAATTCCTGGTAAAAGAGCAACTACTTACAGATGAGCAGTTGTTCACACTGGTTGCTGTGGTCGAGAGATCATAAACGATCGACCCATTACGACAGTCTGCAACGATTCGAAAGATTCAATGGTCCTCTCACCGAGCATGCGCCTCCTGATGAAGACAAATAGCAGCATCCCACTAGGCACATTTTGCAGCAAATACAACTTCGCTTAGAGATGGTGGAGACAGGCTCAGTATTTTGCAGACGTTTTCTGGAAGCGCTAGACAGTTGAATATTTGCCGTTTTTGCAACAACGTTCTATCTGGCAAAGAATTACTAGAGTCCTTCGTGAAGGCGACGTAGTATAAGTTGGGGAACCGAACATGACTAGAGGACAATTGCCACTAGGTCGAGTTGTAATAGTAAACATAGGGCGAGATGGACACATACGTAGCTGTGTGGTGAGAAGTAAAAAAAGGAATTGACATAACCTATTTGTAAACTATGCCTGCTCGAAAGCGAAGTATAATTTACTGTTCACGTTTAGAATTTATTTCGGTGCGCTAGTCTTCGTTAAACTTATATGTGTGTACAATGAGTTGTTTGTAAGAATAAAAAAAACACACACACACAAAACAACCTGTTGACATGTTTATGAAAAAACATCGTTCTGCGGTTGTACCATATTGTTTTAAAATTGTTATCTTATTAGCATACACATTGTTCTTTTGCATTTTGTATATTGGTGTTGTATAAGATGTACACATTTCATGGCGGGGAGTGTTGAAATCATTCATTTGTTTTAATCTGAAAGCTTAAATTGTTTGAAGGCGCGTCATTGTATGACGCCTTCATGTATAATATTTTACCGCGACGTCGCACGTTCACGCTTCACCGTTTGACGTCATGCATTTTTTTTTAAGAAACATTATTTTGTTTGTGAGGTCCGTTAAATTGGGAACACCATATTCGGTAATATGTATTATGAATGAATTAATGCTATGTAATACATATTGTATAAGATATTCAGATGTAGTCAACTTAAATCATTATTAAGAAGTTCGATCTTTATTTTAAATGTTTCAAATTGTCATTTATGAAACCTTTTATCCTAATGAGTGTATGCTATTATATTATACTTTGAATAGCATATATGTTGTACTATAATCTTATTATTTATTTTATTTTTATTGTTAATTTAATTTGTTGTGGAGAATCGTCAATGCTAGTCGTCATGATATATTAAGAAATATAAGAACGAAACACGTTGCGACGCATTCTTGATTATTTCAACGGCGTCCTCGCAACATTGAATATCCAAATTTTAAATTAATAAAAGAGGATCATGACTTTGAAACTGAACTCAATGAGCAAATTGCAAATACAGAAGATGTTTTTGAAATTTCATATAAAGACTTTTAGGCAAAGTTTGTGTTTAATGCCAGAGTGTTGTTTGATTTTGACAATGAACTGAAATTACCTGCTACTGACATTCTAGCTTCTGAGCACATTCACATAAATGATTAAAATAAGGATTCCATTAGTCGAGAAACTTCAAAAAGCAATGAGTTTAAGGGTGTTAACATTGAACATGTCAATAAATGTATCACTGACAAAGGAAATGTATTACATTGGCTGATATCAACAAACTTCGCAGATAGCATGTACAAAAAGGTGAAACAAATAAAAAACATGAAAATCCCGTTGATCAGTTACATCACTATGTGGCAAAATTCATCATGTCTCTAACTAGCTCGGTCTTCAAATGGATGTGGGAGGAAGCCAATAGACGTAAAATGGGGGAAAATCAACGAATTGGTGGCATAATATTTGACGAAATGTCGACTAAACAGGACATAGAAATAGAGAAAATGGAAGCGTTCTAGAGCTGAGTGGCTTCACTGATATGAGGGCAAAAGGGGACGCCTTTTGCCAGCTGCGAACTGGAAGTAGGGAAAAAGCAATAGGAACCCACATACTGCAGCTTCTCTCCTAGGCTTCAACGGGTTGCGATTTCCCTTTCCACTTTGTGACTGATAATATCCAGGCATAGGAATTAGTTGCATTATTTTGGCGGGCAGTGTTCCTGCTCTATACTTTTGGATTTAAAGTGATGTACACTAGCATGGAAGGCGCACAGGCAAATAGATCTTGTTCACACCTGTGCGTTGACAATTTCAAAAGTTATGTTGCAATAAGCCCCTGCACCCCTCAACTAGTGGCACTTTCTGGTCAAAGTGACCGATTTCTGGTCCCAAATGGAACGCCGCGGGTATATAAAGTGACCAAATTTTGGTCACAGGGTTATTCTATTTACATTCTGTAAAGAGGCAAAATCCATCCCGTTTTGTTCGAAAAAGTAAATTTAAAGCTAACAATCTTAACATTAGTATTGAATATAAATAATAACGTGTACCATGTATCTTGAATTATTGAGCTATTCAGCAACTTATTCAAAATTAGATATTTTGAATTCATCATAATAATAAACAGCAACCAAATGGAAATAACTAATACGTAGTTTGCAAAATAAAATTCTACTAAACATTCTCAAAATAAACTAATCGCCTTCATCACAATGTTGTCATGATCAACAAATGAAGCGGGGAACCAATGTTTACAACTTGTATTATCACGACAGATGTCGCTGTTTAAATAATAATTACTCCCGCCCGATGTTGAGTCTAAATTCTCATCGAGAGAAAAAATCCAAACACGTGGGATCTGGGGAATACACCTGTCCAGATTTCAGCGCCGAAAAAAGAAAAGACAGCCACGCTGAGTATGTCATAATTTGTTGACGTTGAGTTGTCCAGAGCCCCTCGGACTCTCTAATGTAGTGGTTTATAACCAAATTACTGGTGTGTAACCTTAGTAATTTTGCTGCATCGGTTGTTCCACGGTAAAAAGGCGCGGTCCGCGCAAATCACTCAAAATACCAGATTATCAGTCTGTATAGCCCCCACGGTGTAAGTTTGATTTATTTTCTTGCTTTGTAATTTGTTAGGTTTCATTTCCTTTAATGTTTGATAAGCTACTATTAGTACAATCACTTGTGTTGGTTTCTCGAATTGTTTCGTACTCAATAATTGCGTACCCGGTTTTTCTATTTAGCAAATGTTCTATAGAATATAGCTATATTAAGTTCTAACTCATACTTCTCACAAGTCTGTTAGCTTTGTTGATATTAATTAATGCAGTCGAAGAAAGATGCAATTTGAATTCAATGATTTTTGACTGATTTTGAGGCAATATAGTAAACAATTATATTTTCTTCTTTTGTAGTATTTTACCGCATTATGGTCACAAGACGAAACAATAAACAGTTCTGAATATACGTTGAGTTTGCTTGTACCATGGGGTTATCTTCATGCTAGCAACGTCAGAGCATGACAGGCATAACGAGATTAATTTAAATATAGTGCAGTTATAGTTGATTGATTTATAAAATGAACAGTTGAAAATAACAATTTCAGTTTATAGAAGAAGCAACGACCTGACAGGTAGCGAACAGACCAGAACCATACATGTGTTATTAAACGAGACGCTCTTTGAGAATTTGTGAAAGTGTAACCAAATTATAACCTTGTCTCGGTCCTTACCCAAATTTTAAAAAATGGATAGAAATGTTATGTACATGTATATGATAATCATGTAAGGGTAAACCATTGCATGTTACAAGTTACATGTTTATATTGAAAAAATAATTAGACAGTGTTTCATGTTGTATTTCAGTAGTGTTCAGGGGCTGATATCTGGAAAAAGGATTATTTTAATATAAAAGATTAAGCCTCGTAATTCGACTTACTAATCATGTTTAAATAAACAGATTTCACGAAATGAAAATTTATGACGACTTACTAATCGCGTTAAAAGTCGGAGGTCAGTTCGTTTCAGTTTGCAGAACAGAAAAATACTCTTCAATTGGAAGTGCGGTGACAGGTGAGAAAATAAGTTTTCTGTCAAAACTTCATATTTATTATTAAAGGCGTATTTAGGTTGTTTAACAGTAAAGGTCATAATGAAATGCAATTTCAATATATTTCTTGGAACAATTTCATTTTCCTGCCTCTCAACATGATTAAATAACGAGATAAAATTAAGCGAACATCGCGATTAACCTTTTCGATAAATCGATGTTTGTAAAAAGATTAGCTTAATCGAGTTACTAAGCCAGTTAGCTCAAATAACGAGATTATCCATTTTCGAGAAATCGGCCCTAGGAATAGTATTCTGACTATATTCTGCCCTGGTTTGAGTCTCTGCCAGACATAGCCCTAGCCTGTAGTTTAGTTATAGATCGGTTTAACTAGACTTGTTTACGCAGAAATGCAACAAAGTTTGCATACAAGTAAAACAGCACTATAAGCAGATAAAATTCTTTATCAAATGTCTGCATTGAAATTAAAAATGAAGTGTCTATTTCACCTGTCAAATTTATTTATTAGGATGTCAGCTTTTTCGGCCTCAATTTAGATGGCCTATTCGACCTTATGAAAATCAAGTAGATGTCTTATTCGGCCATGTGAATTTTTAATTGTTAAAATGTACTTTAAATATTTGTTATGCTAATTTCAGTTGTGGTGTGAGAAATACATAAGTATTTTGATACAGACATAAACATATGTTTTAATCAATAACAAGAACGATTTTTCAGTTTGTATTCCTTTATTTGTTACCGTTTCCCAACCATTAATATATGACAAAGTATGAAATATGTAATTATTTGAAATAGGTAATAAAAACTGAACTTAAATGCCAAACAAAGCCAACTTCCAGGACTGAATGAGCTTGCTAAATTGGCATAGACCGAATAAGCTTTGGGCCGAATAAGACATCTTCCATTTATTACAGAATGTTTTCATTTTTTCTATAATTAAACATTTCAATCATGGATAATTGGATATCGACCTCTTTAAAATTATCATGAGAATGAATTTTCTTAGAAATGTAGAAATGGTAATCCATATTTAGAATATATATAGAAGTCTAGTTGTTTTATTTTTTCAGAATATGAGCCAACAGAGAGCTTTGGATCTCCTAAAGCAAGCTGCTGCTGCCTTAGCAAGTACGCAGTCATCTGGAAGCAGTAGTCATGTTCAGACCTCAACAACAACCTCATCTGTAGCTGCTACAGTAAGGTCTTTGTTTGTCCCTTATCCACGAAGTGGAAGACGAGCCATTGCAGCTTCTTCAAACAATATGAGTTTCTGGACTCACAGATTTTGTGTTTTCTCAAACACAACAGGTGTGCCTACTTGTTTCTTAAAGTAACATTAATGGTCAAAATTCAACGGAAATTTCGTAAAGTATTTCGTAAAATAAAGTTACCCAATAAAAAAATCAATGTACATTATAGCAAAATAAAAAAATTCGAAACGAGATGTGTTCTGGTAACATGGATGTTTGTAGATATAAAATGCTTGTTTTTAACGAAATATTGTACAAAATGTTCGTTGATTTTGAGTAGTAATGGGGCTTTAAAATATCATTCAATGGGACGACATTAGCGTCAGTGCGCGGACAGACAGTACATATGTAGATATGACACGATGGTGATTTATTTTGAATGTCCTGCAGTAGAGATTTTGCATCGTTGTACAACGTTTTTAGGGAGGAACCAGAAGCGGCATCATTACCGCCTGCATAAACCACTATTTTTTCGTACTGAGAATAATTCAGTTTATTTAGTTGTGACTGAATACCGTTAAGAGTGTTCCCAGGATAGGTGAGTACATCAACGTCTCGTTTTTACCCGAGCTTTTGGATTCCTTTCAAAATAGAGTCTCCAATGATGGAACTGTGTTTGCTGAAAGATCTGCATGAAGACTTGTTTCTCTGTTTACATTTGATGGTTATTGGTTGGTAGTTTGTCAATGTACTGAATGATGATTTTCTTTCTCGTACTCTATAATAGCAGACAACTGAATTTTGATGGAGTCGGTAAACGATTGTCATCTTTTGAGAAATCCTTCATTTAGTACACTCATTTGGTTTTTAAGTTTTAAAGCGCAAATTTTCACTATTTATTGTGACAGGGCTTATTAAATGAATGTTGTTACATTTAACATAGACCACCAGTTTCACTCAGCGACGATAACGACGATGTCCACATGGTCGGACCATACCGCATTACACTTGGTGGGGAGAGTGACTTTCCGCATTGTTCATGTGCAGACTTCAACAGATCAATGATGCTATGCAAGCACATTTTTCGAGTTCTGCGCAACGGCGATACGGTACAGTGGGGAAAGACTTTCTCCCGTTTACCGACATTCGCCATTTATTAACTTTGACAGCGATGTCTTAGGTAATAAAACAAAGAAGTATTTCAACTTCAGTGAATACAGTTAACTGTAGCTTACAATTGTGTAAATGCACGCCTATGAATAAGGTCGAAAGCAGCGTCTTTTTATTGATATAAACAAAATATATAATAATTTATCATATTGTTATTGCTTCATATTCACTTAGTATGAAATAGATATTTAGGATTTTAAAGTAACTCTCTGCTTGTAATGTATTGGTAAGTCCTTAGCATTTTAAAATTGCATAGCGTAATTGTTATACTTAAAAGAATGTATTATCGTTTTGCAAAAATACCTTAAGTTAAAGCAGAGTTATGATCAAATGAGTTTTTTTCCAGTCACAATTGTAGTTACTATTATACAAATACTTTCAAGCCATCTGAATCAACCACATCATAAAACACTGATTTCAACGAAGAACAACCAGTAATTGTAAGTGATCTGAGGGATACAGAAGCTCAGCGTTCTTAAAGAGGTCAGACGCATCGAGAGGAAGCTAGACGTTAAGGCCAGGGCGCGAGAGAAGTCGTCTGGTAGGAGTACAAGCAGCAAGCGGCGGCGCAGCAATGACGGCGAGAATCGATCGTCCTTGAACAGCGTTGTGTGGAAAGTGAAGAGAGCGGAACCCAGAGCGCAAGACTTCAGCAATGACGAAGATAATACGGAAACTGATATTGCAATTAGACATACAGTATGATCTACCAGTGACCGTGTGTTTATGTGTATGTGTGTGTGCAAAATGACGTTTAGTGAACTTTTAAACATTAACGTTGGTAAAAAATAGAGGGGCTTAACCTTTTAAAGGGTGTTGCTGCAGTTTTGCTGATTTTTTTTCCATCTAATAACTTTTGTCCAAAATTTATATTCAAGTACTACATACAAATACTATATGAAAAATGAAATAAAAACATAGGGTCACCGGCCTTGTTTTGATTTTATTCACCATTATATAACATGTAATTTTTCATTAAAACTTAAAAATCGCTAATTGCATAAAAATGATTAATAACCTATGCAATTGGCAACATGTAGATATTATATAAGCTAATATAGATCATATACCATTTAATGAAACCACAAACTACCAAAAATGGAGAACACAAGTTAAATTTTAAGAGATTTAATGTTTATATCACCCAAAAAACGTCAATTTTTTACTAGTTTAACCACAAAAAAATGGAATTTAAAAAAGTTCTATCTAATAACTTTTTGCGAAACTGCTCAAATATGTTCATCTACGTATTGTTATCATAAAACAAAAATAAAAAAGGGGGTCACCGGACTTTAAACAGATTTTTTTGTTTAACTATCCCTACCGTCTATGGCAAATTTCCTAAAATACAGCAATTAGGCGAAACCCAAGCACCGGTACATAGACTGTTAGAGATATGCATAAACATTTTAGATTGTTTAAAATCTTAATTGGGATCACAACGGCTTACTAAAACAAAACACTAATACAATATTTAATCACAAACATAAGACCATACAGTATCAAACTCGACCTCAATCACCAATTAAAGGGACTTGTTGACAGATTTCGGCATGTTTTGAAGTTTGTGATTAAATGCTTTAAATTGATTTATGTAAACAACAGGACTAAAGAGCTCCAGGAATAAAACAAGAGTGAAATAAAATAAAGAAAAAAATAGAATAATAAAAAAAGTTAACCGTACCTGGGATCGAACCACTGACTACCTATTATGAACCTTCTCGGTCATTAATTTGTGCAACCTCCGCGCAGAGATTTGACTGGAACCAGCATAGTTGTATGTGAGAGCATGGAACGACAACTCTTCGTGGAGATTGTAATTTGTGATGATTCTGATTACAAAACTATTGGGTTATGATAATAGCATCGGTGTTGCCATAAATAAATCCTCGGTTAAATAAACTGCTGCAACACCCCTTAAGTTTAAATAGTTGTTTGTTTAAAATTTCGGCATTTAGTGTTAAATGTTTTACTCGCAATTGTTACTTAGGGGATCGTATTATATGGCAGCAGGAGCTTTGCCATGCTGACTGGGGGGTAGTGTNTGTTGTAATGCCCCAGCATTATCGTGTTAGTTTAAATATGTGATGTTACAATTACATGTGAAAACCTGTTTAAGTCGTGCCTTTATGGTGCCTCTGAAATGCCACGACAGGCCATATCTGTGCATGAACGCACGCCAAGATGGCCTGTCGCTCCAATTCCCGTTCAAAACACTTTATTTGATATGTGTCCATATTGTTTACATTTTACATTACTAAGCATTTTTCATACTGTCCTAGAGCCGTTCTGAAGGAAAAGTAACATGTCTGTTTTTGTATTGACACAGACTTTTGTTGTTTACATTCTTTAGAACACTGATTTTTGCTCACGATGTACAAAATCCATGGTTATGTAAGTGGTAATATACTTTGTGTACGTAAAATTCCATTCTTAAAGTAACATTAATACTCAAAAATCAACGGAAATTTCGTTAAGTATTTCGTAAAATAAAGTTACCTAATACAAAATCAATGTTCCTTATAGCAAAAGCCAAAATTTCAAAACGAGATGTTTTCTGGTAACATGGATGTTTTTAGATATAAAATGTATTTTTTTGCGTACGCAATTAATTCCATTTATAACCCCGCACAGCTGTGTATTCATACGACACATGAACACTAACATGGTACCATATTTAGTGTTCGTATGTCGTATGAATAGATATAGTCGCGAGGTTATAAAATGGAATTAATTGTGACACAAAACATTAAAAACAAGAAATTTATATCTACAAACATCCATGTTACCATAAAACATCTCGTTCTAGAATTTTGGCTTTTGCTATAAGGAACATTGATTTTTAGTGGGTAACTTTATTTTACGAAATACTTTACGAAATTTTCTGTTGATTTTTTAGTAGTATTGTTACTTTAAAGTGAGACTGTACGCATTTTATGTGGTAAATTGTAATATATTGATAAAAAAAAATTACAAATAACACAAAATAGGCGAGACAAATTATACATTAAAGACAAATTTCATAAAATGCAGCAAAGACTAGTTAGCGTTGGTTAAAGCCGATGCCGACACTTTTACTCGTATTTGTTAGGAACAAAATTATGTCTTTGCGTCGTATGAAAGAATCTGCAATAAAACTAAATTTAGATTCACATTGTGCATGCATGATATCAATGCTGGCGAATTAGGCTGGAAGCCATTTTCGAGTTCACATTTAAATATTTGGCTTATTCCGCATTTTTCGGCACATGTTCTTCTTACCTTTTATTTAAATTTATATTAAAATAGATGTATAATAATGTTTAACACATTTTATATAAATTCATAAATATTTGACAAAATCGTACAGTCTCACTTTAAAGCGGGACTGTACGATTTTGTCAAATATTTATGAATTTTTATAAAATGTATTAAAAATTAGTATACATATATTTCAATATAAATTAAAATAAAAGTTAAGAAGAACATGTGTCGAAAAATGCGAAATGAGCCAGATGTTTAAATTTGAAATTGAAAATGGCTTCCAGCCGAATTCGCCAGCATCTATATATAATACATGTACAATGGGAATCTAAATTTAGTTTTAGTGCAGATTTGTTCATACGACACAAAGACACAATTTTGTTTTCCTTACAAATACGGGTAAAAGTGTCGACATCGGCTTTAACCAGCGCTAGCTTGTCTTTGCTGCATTTTATGAAATTCGTCTTCAATGTATAATTTTTATTGCATATTTTGTTTCATCGTAACATAATTTTATCAATATATTACAATTAAACACAAACACAAATTTGACAAAATCGTTCAGTCCCGCTTTAACAGGAATATGCACTAGCCGCTTGTTTGATGACGTCATAATAGGCCGTGACGTCATATTTTCGGCACATTTGGCACTGATTCGGTCTTTTCGGCCATCGGCAACTTGCTTGGCCATCGGCCACCCTTAAGTATATAAGGAAGGCTCTCTTTCGGCCAGAGGACTCAAACAAATTCTAAAACTTACGAAAGATCATTGACGTTATTTAAAAGGCGAATTTATGATAAGAAGGTTAGCATTAAAAGTTTTAATTAATTAACGTTCGAGCTTTAAAATACAACGGACACTTCTTTTACTCGAAGTTTGAGTAGTAAAGTGAAGAGATGTTCAAATACTTAAATATCATTTATGTTCATGATTTATATGCTGATATAGCAACCATGATGCATTATGTTGACATTCTAACTCTCACATAGACTAAAAGGTTAAATAGGGAACATAAATGAAAATAATGCTCATCTCTCAGCTGTTATTTCGTTGATATGCTGTTGAACGTTTCTGTTCAGTGAATTGTTATACGTTCAGCAATAACCTGTAGAACATTACCGTTCTTTTGTTTTCTTGAACAAAAAGAAAGACCTGAGTCGAAACAATATTTCATATAATAAAGTTTACCAAAAGCAGTCAAGCGTAAAAGGAACAAAGCATAGGAGGAATGAGGCCATTCAAACGGGGNGGGCGGCTCAACCAGCACCTGTCTGACACACTGGGAACAAGAGGTAAAATGTGTACTTTGAATTATACATAAAACATACTGTAATTAACCTTATCGGTTTTGCACGGGATAATCATTGTAATTAATGGATTGTTTGCTGTTTTCTATTGAAGATAGTAACCATTCTCCCAGTGACTACTGCCTGGCAAGTTCATGTATGTTATTACTTTTTACATATTAATTTATTACAAGGTAAAATGCTGAAACAGAAAATAGAGATACTTAACTTATTTATGAAATTACTCTTTATATATTTAATGAAATTAGTGTAATGTCGATCCATTAAAACACGAGTCAAAACTTTCGCTGAAAAAACAGTCTCACTGAAACCACTTACAACTGACTTATTTACCAACCGACTGACTAGTGACTTACAACAAGGTCCAAAATAATATAATCATAATTAGGTTTAACAACAATAAAAACCCAAAACTTACAACATGTGGGGGTAAAGACTAAATTTGGACATTGTTCAATTAAACGCTGTCCCTGCCGCAATCTCCCAGTTATATCAAAGATATATTATCTTTGGTTATATCATACTTAAAGTAACAATAATACTCAAAAATAAACGGAAATTTCGTAAAGTCTTTCGTAAAATAAAGTTACCCAATAAAAAAATCAATGTTCCTTATAGCAAAAGCCAAAATTTTAAAACGAGATGTTTTCTGGTAACAAGGATGTTTGTTGATATAAAATGCTCGTTTTTAATTATTCGCGTACCCAATTAATTCCATTTTATAACCCCGCGACTATATCTATTCACACGACACATGAACACTAACATGGTACCATTTTAGTGTTTATGTGTCGTATGGATAGATATCAGCGCGGGACATTAAAATGGAATTAATTGTGTACACGAAAAAAAAATTAAAACGAGCATTTTATATCTACAGCTGCAGGTCCCCGCTAGCAACGTACCGCAGGTAGGTGCACACCGATAGTGCCACGGGGACCGGCAAACTTCGATTGGTGTGTCGCTCTACTTCCAAACACATTCCGCAAATGAATTGGAGGGTGGCCCTTGTAAAACGAAACCGTTTGTAAATCTCTACATCCCTGTATATCTCTAGCGGATTTGTGCGATCTAAAAAGACTCTTCACTCGTAAGCGCCGATTATATTGACACCGACGTAGATGTCAATGGGCAGCGGCCATTTTGGTTTAGCTACTTGCCTAGAACGTTACGTCGTGACTACACGTACGTAAGTCTTCGAATAGTAGACTCAGAATTTTAGACTCAGGCTCATGAGTTTGTGACTAAAACTGGGATGATTTCCAGTTTCGTGAATTAACTTTTTTTTAAACCGAGTCCGAGTATTAGCGTAAGACATTGGTAAATACAGCTCCTAGCCGTAAATCGTTGATGATACCGCTCTCAAAATTGTGTCCGCGTGTCGTATGAACGAATAGACAAGGAATAATAAGGATTTCTCACCAAAGCACATGTATTGTGTACATTGAAGCATTACATCAGAACATTATTTGAAATTGAATTGAACTTTTCCTTCTCTGTAACTAATTATTCTGAATGTTTATGCTAGTGTTTGCTTCATCGTTTAATCTGTTTGAAATAGTATATATTCGCTAGAAACCTACGTTCGTGCAGATTCGTTCATACGACACATGGACACAATTTTGGATCTTATTTGCTAGGATCAAATGTTGACATTGAAATCGGTCATATTGGCTTTCAATTTTGCATTCTGTAAATACAGCGCCGTCAATATAAGTATAATTGGTATGCACATGTGTCAAATTTCAAATACATCGTCTAGTAACTTTAGAGATGCAACATGTTTTATTATAACAATGCAGTAATCGAAATAAGATAGCTTCCAGTGAATATATGTAAATTGTTTGTAAACCGTTGAAAGAATTCTCAGAAAAACGGAGTTTGTAATGTGACATCTATCGAAATGTTTTTCAATTGATGTTTGTATCGCAGTGATATTTTATGAAAAGTTTTCGAACTTAATATGATTTAGACACACATATGGGCAGTAGGGTCCAGAACTTCTCTGTTTCAAAAGTAACATGATAAATTATACTTTTTTCCCATGGTCGATCAAAAAAGGACATAAAAAAAACAAATACCAAAAAAAAACAAATACATCAGAACCAGAACAGTAAATTATTTGTGTCACTCTATTTTGGTAATGTCATTGATATTGCAACTTTAACACTACATAATTGTATTGAATACAGTGTGTAAAGCGAGTATATACGATCTTCTTATCTTTTTTAAAAAAGATAAAAAGCTTATGAAAATAAAAGTAGAATATAAATTCATAAGAAGTTGTGCTAGGAACTTAGCCCAAGGACAGTTTTATTCAATGGCAAATACTTTTCTGTACAACAGACTCTTCATGTACACAAGTGAAGTGCACTGTTGGGAAACCCAACGAATGTGTACAGATTAGTTCATACGACAAATAGACACTATTTTGTTTTTTTGTCACTCACTCAACAACAATGAGTAAACGTGTCGCTATCAGCGTAAACAAGTGGGTAGTGTTTCTCTAAACCTTTGGAATCCTTGGCGCTCATCCTAAGCAATTGTGAATGGATACTTTTTTAATTCGAAGTTCTTTGTCAATACAAAGGACCTGAGTGAGGTCGTTTCGTATTCATCACCAATTTTTGTTACATGCATAAAATGGTATATAGTTCTTTCATCTCAACTTTTGTTATATCGGATAGTAATTGTTGCTGTTTTCAACTTATTCAGATTTGAGTGCAGCTTTTTGACTGTGTTTTTGTTTTCTGAGCATTGTATTTGTCAATGTCTTCTAGGCTTATTGGAACAAAGTCTTTCACCTTTTTTGGTTTATGTTCATTTTCTTTAAGCTTGGTAGAGAATAAAATTTGCACCCCCCCCCCTTTTTTTTTTTTTTTTTTTTTTTTTTTNAATCAAAATTACCTGTTTACTTTCAGATCCATTCAAACAGTCACAATCAATGATAACATTTGGTAAATCTGATATGTTGATTGATTTCAGACTAGTTTTGTTAGTTTAGGAGCATGTTTATTAAAAAAAAAAATAGTTTCAATCCGTTGTATTCGTCTGCAACAAATAATGATCTCGTCCCAAATTTGTACGTGTTTGTTTTTTTTATTTAAAACTGCTTATTGTATTCATATTTTATTTATTTTGTGTTTTCTTAAAAGAATAACTACTACTTGTATATTAATTTTGCGAAGAATACAATAAGAATCGGTTAATCAATAAATGAAGGTAAGACAAGTGTCTTGGTATTCGCACAATAAATATATAAAAGTCGCATTAACATCATGTTCTTTCATTAACACTATGCGACTCTCCTTCAAACTTACTTCGAATTATGTATGGTTGCATTCGTGCCTTCTGTTTCCCCTGGACATGGTAATTTTCGTATCTGGGACCCACTCCTTGCATTGCCACATCACCAAGGTAGTAGGCAACGAATTAATACGACTAATTAGGTTGGGCGACAAAGTTATTGGTCTCGACTTCGTACAATAACATGTATTCCCGCAGTCCAATTGCAGCATCCTCTGGTTCACAATCGATAAAAGCCTATGCAAGGCCTTCGGGTTTTGAAAAATACAGAGTATGACCCGGCGAACAGATGTCTGTGTCAAACTAACGTTCGTAGTTCCTAGAAACTGTGTCGAACTAACGTTCGTAGTGCCTAGCAACTGTGTCGAACTTACGTTCGAAGCAACTATGTCGAACTGGTTTTCAGTATCCTAGCAACGACGTCAATAAGTATTTGCTTACGTCAGGTGACATGTATTATATGACTTTAAATCCGATGTGAAACGCAACTAACTCATTTTGTCTTTTTCTTCCGGGGATATATAAAGAATACAAAAGTACTTGCCATATTAGCAATACGGTAAGTTAGTTTTCTGTCGACTTAACAACATGTCCTTTCATTAGATCTATGCGTCTCCCCTTCCAACTAACCTCAAATTATGTATGGCTGCATTCTTGCCTCCCGTTTCCTCGAGACATGGTATTGGTTCTTATCTCTACCCACCCTTTAGTTCCTACATCCCCAAGATAATAGGTAACGATTTTTTTATGCGTCAGGTTGGACAACCAAGTAAATGGACTTGAATTTGTACAAGAACATGTAGTTACGCAGTCCAATTTCAGCATCCTCTGGTTCACAATCGATAAAAGCCTCTGCAAGGCCTGGGTATTGAACAATACAGAGTATGACCCGGCGAACATATGTCTGTGTCGAACTCACGCTCGTAGTTCCTAGCAACTGTGTCAAACTCACGTTCCTAGCAAAGCAAGCTGATCCGAGCACCAAGACTCGGCGGAATATCCATTAAAAAGTTAAATACCGAATATTGGAAACAGGACCTATGTTGTATACACGGAATATTGGCCACACGTGTTGTGAACAAGGAATATATGTACTGCCAAATATCATGCCTTGAACTGGGGACTTGGATAAATGCCTGTTGTGATAAAGGAACCAACTCTAAAATGAGCCTCGCTCTGGGAAAACGGGGTTTAATGCATTTGCGTCCCATATAAACACGTGCAGTCCGCAGAGCGAGGCTCAAATGATTTAAAAAAAAACGTATGAATATTGTAATGCACATGTCATGATTAGTTTGGAAATGAATCTAAATCCGTCCGAATATCAGAACACACAATTAATGTTGCTGTCATTGTGTCTACAAAATGCATTGAATTTCACAGGATAGTGATTTATCAGTTCTAATATAATATTTGGACAAAATTGTCAATACTGCAGATTGTGCAATGTTTTCATTTTATTTGTATGTACAAGTATTTAATTATTATGCAATATTGTCTTACAATGTTAATGAACTCATTTTGTCAGTAGACAATTTCTTGACATACACTGAGACTTTTCCATTTTCTTTGATAAATTTAAAGCAGTGGGGTCTCGAATGATTCACGATTGAATTCAAGTCTAAAAAGTCTGGCCAATCATACACAGAGTTCATTCGCATACCTGTAGAAAATCATTATAAACACTTTATTTTAAATGAAACAATACAAAATGTATAATGCCTTGCTGGAGCACTGGGATTCTAAGTTAGTGGGTTTCAACATTTACGTTTCTCTTTACATAAGGATGATATAAAGTATTTAAACAAAACAATAAAATACCGATTCTTATTTTGTCCCGGACAATTATCAAATTGAAGATAAAGGACATCTGGCAATGTGGACATCATCCCAAAAACGTGGCACAGACAGGATATTGTGTAAGCACTTACATGACTCCACAGAAATGGATAAAAAAAAGCCATATATTCCTATACCATGGACAATGGCTGCCATAAGGTTAACTCTTAGTTTTCATGTATTGGACAAACTCATAGGCGTGGCCATGGTATGAGGAATATATGTCTTATCTTGATCCATTCTGTCGAGTATGATTGAAAGGTACTGCCTACTTTCTGTCCTTGCTTTTCTTGCATGCTCGTAATACTTCCTTCTTTCCAAGCTTTAATGAAAAAAAAGGACAAAGTTCACTAGGTCCCCCATCTCAAAACAGTTAGGTATGTAACAGTCGGGGATCTTGTCCGATTGGGAAAGTTGGGGAATTCCCTTTTGACTTGCCCGATCGGGAAATATTGATTGAAAAATATTTCCCGATCAAGCAAGAAAACAACCATTGTTCATATACCTTGGCAAAACGTGTCCGGGCATCACACAACTCATTCGAGGAACAACTTAAATAACTGAATCCAATCTTAAAACAATTATCTTAAATTTGACCGTAGCAATTTTTTGTTAAATAGTGTTGCTCGTCAGATATTCAAGCCCAAAGTTGAGCATTTTTTTAGCATTTATCAAAATTTTCCGCACTTGCCTGTTTTGAACACAAACTTGCCAGAAGGAGCAATTTTAATAATTTGATATTTAACGTTGGTGACATGCACATGCTTGTATTCTCATTTTCCTCTAAATTAAATGTCGATACGTGTTGGTTGCCATCCATTTCAATGTCTTCATGAATTTCCACGACGTCATCAAACGCTGGCACGACAATATCCTCTATATAACTATTTGCTAGTTACCTTGTTCAAACTGGTTACGTAGATGACATTCCCTGCATATCATAGAGTCATGCGTGCTGCCTGGCCATTTACCAGTTAAACTCCGCACTCTTTTGTTGTGGTCACATACCATCTGATATTAAAAAACATAAAAAAGCATTTATTATTACTTTTTAATGATACTGATATAATAGTGGACTGTAGACAATAAAATGTTTAAGCAATACATAATTTGCCTATGTGTATATAACTGATATGTATAAATGGGTGGCCTTTATGACAACAATCTAACTTGGGTGTATAAATGGGTAGCTTTTATGACAATATTCTAACTGTTTTTGTCTATAAGGGGCCTTGGCCGTGAGAACATCTCTGGAATGCTTGAATTTCTGATCAGACATTATGTCTACAATGAAGTTTTTTTCACTAAGGTATCTTTGAATGCTGCCTTGAATTCCCTTTAAAGTGCTTGGCTCAAGGTTTATGTAATTTGTTGCATTTTTTACACTTAAAAAGTATCGTGCCAAGCACATGCCAAATGCTGCCGGCTCCATTTCTTCAAAATCTGTTAGTTCATCTTCAACCGTTAACCATTCACGGAAATGTCGTACATCACACTGCGTTTTTCTTTTAGTGTTCTCAGTTTTTTTTTGCTTTCAAAAATCATACGAAGCTTTGTTTGTAACTAGCATGGAGCTTAAAATCATCAGACCGAATACAATTTTGTCAGACATATCGGTCGGACTGACAGCTTTCGCAAAATCTATAAAGAATGCATCGCCTTGATATCCTAGAGGTAAAGCTACGCTTCAACTGCAGGAGATCATAGGTTCGATCCCCTTCTGCCACATACCAAGGCATCATGAATCCTAAATAGTAAGACTATTTTTAGGATAAGACCATCCTTAAATTATGTTATGCTTGCAGTAATACCAACAAATGTATGTGGAGCTGTTATGCAGAGTCAATAGTTAGATTATTTGTTATTGAGAGAGAAAACTCAAAGAAATAGCAAAATACTACTATTTCATTTGTTGAAAGATCAAAATCATTTCATTTCGTGAACACTGGATATGTCGAAGGGTCGCGTCAACACTAGTACTGCCTACTACTGGGCACTAGTGCAAATAGTGCACATGGTGCGCATTTATGTCACTGGGTCATCGATGAAATAAATATGTATCAAATACCAAAACAAACAAAAATCCCTTATTTTCTAATACCACAAACAAATCCTGGCTAGCGTTATACTCCGCCTCCGGCTGTTCAGCCTCTGGCCCTGAGCTCAGATTCCAGAAGTCGTAGTAGAAATCTTAAGTGCCTTGCGGCAACGTCGAGTGCGTCGGCGACTGCGACATCACAATGCTGTTTGTAGACTGTAGTTGTACTATAAAAACAGCACACATATTTTTATTCAGGATGTAGTCTGTATAACACAGTGTATATGAGCACAAATGTTTTGTAAATATACAACCAAACTCAAAATAAATGGTTGGAATATCGGAATGTTAATGTCAACTGAATACAATTACCCCACCCACTCACAACGACCGGTCATATCCGCATGCATCAGAAATTGTGCATGGAGATGTGTGTAGAACAGAACGCAAATTGTTTTAACAAATGTATCTATAACTGTTTTGGGTCAAACACCATTAGACTTACATATTATGGCCATTTGACGGGTATATTTTTGCACTTATTTAGTAGTTATTGACTTAATGTTTAATTTGCGTAAATCTCCTTTGAAGAGTATTCCAGCAGGGGAAGTAACTGAATGAGCGTCGCAATATCAAGGCAACCGTTTTATTTCTTTTAACTGGGGTGCGCATTTAAACCCATGGATAAAAAGGGAAAACCATTTTGTCTGTCAAAGCACAATACAGAAACTAATGGCAATGTTTTAATCTGCATCTGGCAATCAATGACCTTCATGTAGAGGACATTTCCATCACATGTTTCAGCACAATGGAAGAAATGGTTAGTGATGTCTTTTAGTCAAGGTGTCAACTCTTCATTTCCCTTTATACATGCAACCTTAAACATTTAAATAATAAAACAGATATTATCACAACAGACTAGTAAATACAGAATTAAGTAAAACGCAGGCAAACTTGACATATAAACACTGCAAACCATGGAACAATATTATTTTATTTATTATAAACAAGAGCTCTGCGGTCTTAGACCAATGCCCTCCTTGACACAGGATTTTATGGAACATAACTAACCATAAGAGTTAATCTTGTTAATAAGTGTGGTCTGTAAACACATTGCCGATAACCACAAAAACAGCTGCTAGAAATGCCGATATCCAACAGTTCGAGAATCTTTCCGACAAACGACTACCGGAAAGTTACTGCCGGAGAGGATGGAATACTTATCGACACTGACACACCTGATGCTCATGTTTCACTTGTAGTACGATCGGGAAACAGCAACCAACGCTATTCGCACGCGCCTTGGATGGGTGATTCGTGATCCGGTCGATTCTTCAGCACGGAATGACGCTGTAAGTATCAACTTCCAAAGCTCCAACGATGTTTTGCTAAAACAGCGACTTCAGAGGATGTGGCGCACTGATTTTGACGAAAAATGTCGGGAAGAAAAGGTATCAATGTCCGTTGAAGACAATCAGGCGCTGTAAATGATGGAAGCGTCTATTAGTCACGACGGTCATTACAAAATCGGTATTCCGTGGCGAAATAGAGACATACCATTACCAAACAACATTGCGTTGGCACACGTGCGTCTGTCGCATTTAAACAAGAAGTTTTTGCGAGGCATATCCTTGCGAAAAATGTATTCAACGGCTTTTCACTGAATACATAAAAAAAGGCTAAGCCGAAGAAATTAAAGTGAAAATGCACGATTTTTATATGTGTTAAATTGTAATATATTAATGAAAATATGTTACAATAACACAAAATAGGCAAGAAAAAAATATACATTGAATATAAAGAAGTGAAACTCCAGAAGTTGCAGCTGTATTGCATTTCTATCATTTGAATATTTTAGGAAGGTCAATTAAATCAAGACCTTGTTATAAAACTCAATTTTAATACGATTCTTTGTTTTGAAGACGAATTTCATAAACTGCAGCAAAGACAAGTTAGCGCTGGTTAAAGCCGATGCCGACACTTTTACTCGTGTGTTTATATTATGTATATATTATATTTTACCAGTTAACGAACAAATTGTGTTGTGTAGCCTATGGTGACGTTTGCCATTGAATATGGTGTGCTTATTGCTGTAATTTTGTTTAAGTTGAAAATCATGTTTTTGTTCCTCTACGTATGAAATGAGTTGATGTTATTTTCTATCTACACGTATGGTCAGATTAATAGTATGTTAACTGTACAAACATTGTTATACCAGATGTATATGAAATTGACAATTAACTGTTTCCATAGCAACTGTCAACTTATTTTTTGTGTCTAATTAATTTTATCAATCTTTGAATAATATAGAATTACTTAATACAAAATGTCTGGCAGTATAGATGCTCAACAAAACGTCAACAAGTCCGACTACACTTTGTAACATAAAAACGACGTCAAAATTTAACAACTCGGCGTAAATTCAACACATGACGTTTGATAACGTCTGGATATATAATGTTATATAATCAAACTGCATTTACAACGAAAATACATTATCATTACATAAAACAATAGTTTGAATATTAATATATATTGAATATTATTTAAGAGCTTGTGGTTAAGAATCAACACAATATGTAATCCACTCAATTATCATATTCAGAAGCCTCGATAATAACAGGCTAAACTCGAATTAGCGATAATCTTATGTATGTAAATATAGAATTTACTAAGTATTATGTATGTAAATATAGGATTTGCTATTTAGTTGAACGACATGACAGTCACTCAGTTAGTTTTTAACGAGCATTCTTTGACATGTTCACACGTTCGAGTATTAATTTGTGTAGATATTCTGTCACTTTAATTGTATCATTGCTACTGTCAATCTGTGTGCTAATGTATAAAATTGATGCTGCGGGAACAATTGCGTATGGACCCCTTAATATCAAAGAGTATCTTTTTTCTCCGACTTTGTCGTAGTATAACCCAGTAAAAACGTCGGTGTTCTGTGGTATTACCGTCTCCATTGATACTTGGTTACCTTTGTGGAACTAGATAACGGGTGTGTTACCTTTATTAAATAATATTCACATAATTCATCATCAGTGAACAATGCCACCACTTGTCCTTCTGATGCAAGGTTTTTTAACGGTTCCGCTTCAACAACCGGTTGGTCGGGAATTCGGACAGTCTCTGAAATCATGGTGACTCTGCGGCTTTCTCCTGTGAACTCTTCATTTTCACAGTATGGGTAATTTCCTGTAATAGAGTGCACAATTACTAGTTATAATCAGCCGCTGTAAATAGTTATAATGTATAATAAATGTGTATATATAAAATTTATATATGTAATGTAACTATGAGTTGTATACCGGTTAGCTCACTTAATTAGATTGCCTGACTTACAAGCAGCAGTCCCCGGGTAGGTAACAAGTTTTTTTCTCGTTGCCATGAGAGTGAATCAAAGTAGTTTTATATGGAAGGGAATATCCGCCAATAGAAGTCATCACCAGAAATGTTGCACATATTGAATATTCAGCTCATGTATTTAACAGAGCATTTTAAAAATACTTAAATACAACATTTGAATATCTGTTTTGTACAATTGCAAAGTGTAAAACGTTGTATTTTCCGATTATACAAAATTGATATGGTTTTAATACACACATGTAACTTCTTTAAATACAGATCCATCGGAGCTTTCTACATGATTTGCATACTGTATTAAGCTGCCATCTGTCGCACCTTTTGGAGGTCGAAGATTGTCGTTAAAAGTGAGACTATACGATTTTGTCAAATATTTATGATTTTTTATAAATGTGTGAAAAACTAATTATACATATATTTCAATATAAATTAAAATAAAAGCTAAGAAAAACATGTGTCGAAAAATGCAAAATAAGCCAGATATTTAAATCGGAAATCGAAAATGGCTGTACAGCCAAATTCGCCAGCATATATATCATGCATGTACAATGTGAATCTAAATTTAGCTTTAGTGCAGATTCGTTCATACGACACAATTTTGTTTCCTAACAAATACGAGTAAAAGTGTCGGCATCGGCTTTAACCAGCGCAAACTTGTCTTTGCTTAATTTTATGAAATTCGTCTTCAATGTATAATTTGTCTTGCCTATTTTGTGTTATTGTAACATATTAAAATTTGACACATATAAAAATTGTATAGTCTCACTTTAAAGGCATAATCATTCATATAAAAACATGTAATTTTATAGGAAGATCCGCCAAACAGCCCGTGTGAGGCCCACTCAGAAGAGCCAGGTAAGAAAAGAGTGATAGATAGATAGATAGACTTTTATTTTCCTCCATTCATGAAGAGCATACATATAATACAAGCAAGGAAGTACAATCGAGTATATACACACACATGAGATCATAAATGAAACAACTCAATACATTCAATTAGATTATTTACAAAGATAAGTATAACATAGCTATGTAGATAGACATGTTAACATATGTGTAAAAAAAACAAAAAAACAAAACACACAATACCTGACTCAGAGCGTCTAACACTAGTTCAGGATGCTAACAGCAGCTTTGCACAATTTAAAATGCACAAAATATGAGTCAACAGTTTCAGATATCATTTTCAGCAACGATGCACTTTGTTCTAAGCCACTTAAGTGGATGAAGCGCGAAAATTCCGTTATACCGATGCATTCAATTAGAGTTGTCCATAAATGTTTTCGCTTATCCTCTAACAGGTGGCAATAACACAACTTATGAATTACGAGATTAACGGTTTTCAGGCAACAATGTCTGCATTCTCGTACATACTGTCTCGACACAAACATACCTATGCTATTCATTATAGTTTTACACACT
>VMBQ01002429.1:35966-128687 GCA_007657795.1 Dreissena rostriformis
TTTAAAGCGGGACTGTACGATTTTGTCAAATATTAATGAATTTATATAAAATGTGTTAAAAATTATTATACATATATTTCAATATAAATTAAAATAAAAGTTAAGAAGAACATGTGTCGAAAAATGCGAAATAAGCCAGATATTTAAATCTGAAATCGAAAATGGCTTCCAGCCGAATTCGCCAGCATATATATCATGCATGTACAATGTAAATCTAAATTTAGTTTTAGTGCAGATTCATTCATACGACACAAAGACACAATTTTGTTTCCTAACAAATACGAGTAAAAGTGTCGGTATCGGCTTTTACCAGCGCTAACTTGTCTTAGCTGCATTATATGAAATTCGTCTTCAATGTATAATTTTTATTACCTATTTTGTGTTATTGTAACATATTTTTAACAATATATTACAATTTTACGCATATAAAAATCGTACAGTCTCCCTTTGAATATCTGGCTTATTTTGCATTTTTCGACACATGTTCTTCTTAACTTTTATTTTAATTTATATTGAAATATATGTATAATAAGTTGTTCGCACATTCATAAACAAAATCATAAATATTTGACAAAATCGTATAGACTCACTTTAAGTAGCAAAGTAATCCAATATATTAGTTGAGCTCATAAATACACGTACATTAATATCTACAATTTCAATTAAAAACCAATTACTTGTATGTATTTACTAAAGACTAATTAAAAAAAAAGGAATATGCAGTTTATTTTTTAACATTGGTATTGTGAAATGTTATTTACCTTTTTTATATAAAATATATTGAAATTAATCACAATAAAACTTTATATATGTACGTATGCATGTTTTATTTGGTACATTCAGTGACAAAAATATTTTGATAGAACGCATTTATTACGATATGAAATGTATCTGTCATCAGGAAACTTAAAAAAAAAAAAAAAACTTTGTCACACAATTAATTTGTTATTATGACACACATTGTTAAACCTTATTTTTTTATGTGTTTTGTAACATTGACACGCCTACAATAGGGTGTGTAAGTCTCGTTTACTTTCGTTTTCGAATTTCTACTTCCGGGGAAAACGCTTCCTCAGCCATAGTACGAAAATATAAGGATGGTGTATAAACAGTATTGTTATGCGATCGGGTGCAATCATCGGACGGGAGGTGCACATTCTCGCAAGATGTCCTGTTAACCCCAGTAAAAGAAAAAAATGAGACGATAGATGCAGGTGAGGACTAAATTATTTATTTGATTTGATATTTTTTTCGTCTGCACTGTCTATCTATCGTAATAATATCGCGTTGATCGATGTAGATATGCAAAACAAACTTATTTTAATCATATCTTTTTGAAGTAATGTTGAATTTGCAAGTTTTATTATCATTAGCATTAATTATTTGAATTACAAAAGGCGTTTCTATACCGATTTCGGATACAACAACTTTCGGATGAATAGTATGATTTCAGTCTTAAATTTATTTTAATATCTAAAAGAGAACTCGTTTTGTTAATATGTTTTGTGCTGTCATAATAATAAAATGTTATTCTTTGTAGGACTGTTTGCATTTTTCCCACCCACCATGTGGATGAAAATGTTTGGACTAATGATTCTGGGTCATATGTGTGGAAAAGATGGTCTTCATTTCATCATGATGCAGCTGCGTATTCAACAACATGTCAACCTATCCCAGCGGATGTTGATGCTCTCAAGTAGAAAAACACCCAGGACCGGTACTTTATGACAAAAAGAACAGTTTTAATTGATTAAACATATAGTCGAAACCTGATGGCTCGAACTCGCCGGGACCGACAATAAATAGTTCGAGCCATCCGATTTCTTATATACTTGTGCTTACTAACATAAGTCTGCCATACATTTGCACCTCCAGTTGAAGAGTATTCATACAGTCTAAACCCCGTACTTTCTGCTTTTGAATTAAATAAGAACCAAATATATTCTTGATATTATTATTCACCAATATGTTAAAACAGTCACACATTCAATCAAACAAATATCATACAGTAAATTAATTTTGTTAAACCTTTTCAGTGATTTGTTTCTTACATTTATTATGGCCTTTTAGATGTATTCGTGCAAATGGACATCCTGCAAGGAAGACTTCCACTTCACAAGACAGCTAGATGAGCATATTATCTCTCATGTGGCTCAAGAGAAGTGCTGTAAATGGGGAGACTGTACAAAGTCCTGAGCATTAATCGTCTGGAAATCCACGCACTTAAACATCTATATGATTTTAGTTGAGTACTGTGTATGAACTGGTGTTACTTATTTGTCTGCATAGCTTTATCTCAAAGTCATCTCTGGTCTTGATGCTGAAAGAAATATTGTCTGCTAAGTTTGTGTGCCTTATTACTACCGTTCATCATTTTCGTTCATCAAGAGTTTAACAGGTTTTCTACACTCATTTGTTTTGTTAGAAACCATTAAAGACTTTTCAATGGCTACTACAATTGTATATCAACATACACAAACTAAAAAAGTAGTTGGGGAAAATAAATATGATATATACACATACATTTTTTGACTATCCTAAACATCATCCGTATTTTTTTGGCTGCCTTTATAAGGACCAGAACATATTTCGGACATTCGAGGATTTGCTTGCCGTGTTAGAGGATCATCAGGTGAATAAAGAAACAACAAATCTGCTGTTTTGCCCAAAGCATTTAGTACGTAAATTTTACAGTTCAGTTAGAACAATTCATTTAAGCTTCATTCTACTGATGCACGAGGCATATAGCAATTGGTCTGTTTGTTGGTATGTGTCTGACTGTCCGTTCGTACGAGACTATAACAAAATGACATGTTTCCTATAAAATCAATGACACAATCCTACAGAGCTTTGATACTTTCATTAATGTTGTCTTTGAACACTATCAACACATCCACATCACCTTAACCTCAGTTTGACCTACCTTTGTACTTTTTAAAGTAAGATAAAGTAGACTACTAATAATTCATTTGTCTGATATTCATTGACACTACTTACCTGTATACAGTGCAATTTAATTATTTTGTTGTAAAATATGTTAAATTTGAACATTAAGTTGCTCTTAAATTATTTTTTTAAATGCATTTTCTTCAGAGATCAAAGCTGATGCTGCCATTATTTGATGAAGAATTCAAAATCATGGATAATGTGCTTTGTTACACACCAAGATATCATGCTAAGTATTTAGAGGATTTAAGTAGCAACGATTTTGAAAAGTTTCAAAATCTTTGTAAGGAATTTATACACAGAAGATCTCTATTAGGTGAAAGATGGTCAGATATAATAAGCCAATTTTCCAACCATAATAGTATGTCTTATATGTCAGCATTGGTACCGTGCGATGGTCATACCATTATGTAACAAGACACAAACATTTTGATTTTGTTGAGACATGTAGACCTGAACTTGGCTCAAACCTTTTTTCTGGCACGAAACTCAAATCATCTAAACGTAAGCGCGAGGAAATTAACACTGTTGGTAATGAATTAATCTTTGGGCAGGAATGGTGCAAAATTCTTTTAGGTAATCTTGATAAATGTTCACAGGCTACTCAATATCAAAAACAAATATTACATAAAATGCATGAACAACAAATTGTACCTGGAGAAAAACGGAGATTTTTTTTACTTTAGAGCAAGAAGCAGCTAGAATTTTGTCTGTGAAAGACAGCACAAAAGGATGTTTTGTTTGTACAATTTTGAAGTGTGTTATCGAAGAAAAAGAAATAATTTATGTCAGATATTTTGAAAGTGGTATATATCAAGGATTGATGGAACATACATACTTACAATTCATTGAAGATAAGTTTACACTGTCTATATCATGGGCTGTCACTGGAGGCAAGCTTAAGTAGACATAGTTCATAGGTGTTGCTTTTTAGATAATAATTTATCTTAAGGAAATGCATGTTTAATGGCAATAAGAGTGTATATGTACTTTAGTGAAAGTTTCCACTGTATAACATTAATACAAAATTGTTGAAACAGATTTAAGCTACTTACACATTTTTGACTGAAATGAATCATGCATACTACTGTAAAAAAATTAATACGTTGTCTTACTTTACTGAAGTGTCAACCTGACACATGACAGGTTTCCTCTTTCTGGTTTCTCTTGCCCTGGCAACGACAACGTGATTGATTGGAACTGGTTTGATCTTATCTCCTCTTGGGACATGCCATTGCTGTGGAACACTTGTGCAGCTAATTTGGCTAGGAACTGCGGAAATGTTATAAAGTTTAAATCCCTGTAGTGTTTTTAGCAACCCAATGATGTGTGAACAGTGCCCAGTCAGTCTGAAATAATGTAAATATTCTGCATTATGCAATTTACATAAACAACTAACGATTAATAAAAATGTTACCAATAACACTGAATACTTTTTAAATAATTTAATAATCATGTATACTCACTCACCCGAGTTTACAACTGCAGTGTGATTCTGTAATCTTTTCACCGGACAAATCAATGTTTAAACTATGTGTTTTTTTTCCTCATTGATCTCCAGCAGTCAGCGACGACACGCACACGGTTTGCTTCATTATAAATCTTTATATTATGAACGTATCCTTGTGTGTAATAATCAATGAAAAGAAGTGAAACTCTAGAAGCTGCAGCAGACCTCTATTTAAAATTCTATCTGCTAGTTTATCATAATTTGGTATTAATTTAACTGAAATATTGTCAGAAATATTTACAAGCGTATCAGATGCGCCAGCATCAGCGGACGCCATTTTGGATGTAGCGTGTGAAGCGTAGCAACACGCACTAAGGACGGATCAGAGAGCGGAACTATGCATAGTGTTCACGTAATCAAGATATGTAACACGTCATTGGCGCACGTCATAAAACGAAATATGACGTACCAAATTCCTAAACGATGACGTCACCCTTTATCCTTGGTTGCGATCTCCCGCGCCGGCACAACATCTCAATTCAGGTGCGGCTTCCTTACTGTTCATATTGTTTAAAGGACAAGTAAGGTAGCATTTGGGACACTACTATACTGATTATAGAATATCTGACATCGAACCCCATGCCGAGTTAAACAGCAGTAACGTCACCAGTATGTCCTGGTTGTGCATTGAAATACACTCTAATCATTTCATTTTTTTATTTAAAAATACTTTTTTTGATACAGATTTAAATTCAACCTAGTCAAATTGTTGTGTACGAAATCAAAATCAAGTTATATTCACTGCAGTAAAACCTTCCAGAGAATCTGTTTCATTTTATTTATTTTTTCATTTTTCAATCCTGACGGCGGCCATCTTGAAAATGGACGCCATGTTGATTTTTTTTATTGGCTAACGTACTTTATCAAATCTATAGTTGAAGAGTATACAAATTATGTGCCAAATTTGGTGCTTGCATCACAAACTGAAAGATTTCTTGATATTAAGACTGCATATGCAACAAATTTCATTATAATCTTCACACTCAGACGATTCAACATCAGTGTTCAGATGGGAAAGTCCAGGCTCTGGATAAGTGTGTTGTTTTGTTGATTGGTTCTTATTCAGTTGTTTGTGAAACTGTTGTTTTTGTAGCCTTCAGCTTCGAATGTTTGTTTGATTGTTTAGTTGTTTCAGCTCTTTCTCTTAGTTTTTGTTCAATTAACGGATCTGTTATTAAGTTGCCAGATGTAAATTTATAAAAAAAAATCTTTTTCTTTCCATTGTTGAATTCTTTCTTTTTGTAAAATGGTCCTTGCTAACAGATGACTCAACAGGAAAAACACCCGATTTCCCGAAGGCATATCGAAGATTTTCGACAGACAATGCTGCATATGCAGCAGATCCAAGAGAAGCATTATTGTTATTCATGTAGAGGGATGTTCTCTGATGAATCTGTGACACATGGAGTTTTTGAAGGGGTCCAAAACTTAAATGGCTCATTTCGCATTTTTCGACACATGTTCTTAAAGGGAGACTGTACGATTTTTATATGTGTTAAATTTTAATATATTAATAAAATTATGTTACGATGACACAAAATAGGCAATACAAATTATACATTGAATATGAAGAAGTGAAACTCCAGAAGCTGCAGCAGTATTGCAGTTTTATCATACACACCTCTGTGGTCCTTTATTTATGGCAAGGAACCAATTGCCAAAACGGTACAGTACGGCAAAAAACGAAACAACATATACACATAGTAGAATANTTTCGACACATGTTCTTCTTAACTTTCATTTTAATTTATATTGAAATATATGTATACTAATTTTCAACACATTTGAAAAAAATCATAAATATTTGACAAAATCGTACAGTCCCGCTTTAATTCATAAATATTTGACAAAATCGTACAGTCTAACTCCAAGATAAGTGGGGTTGCAACATGCATTTCCTTGCACGGATTGTGTAACCTCATACATACGCTAACAATTTGTGCAGCTTTTGAAGGCTTTACTACTTGCTGTAAAGAGTCTCCGAGGGCGTACTCGGTTTGGCAATTGTTGTAAGTATACCCACTGTCACCCAACAGTCAGTGTGGTCAGTTGTTGACGAAAAGTTGATGAAAAGCTTATGAAAATAAAAGTAGAAGTTGTGCAACAAAATTAACGAAAGTACAGTTTAATTCAATAGCAAATACTTTTCTGCTGTGTTACAGACTCTGTATGTACACAAGTGAAGTGCACTGTTGGGAAACTCAACGCATGTGTACAGATTAGTTCATACGTCACATAGACACTATTTTGGATTTTTGTCAAAAAAAATGAGTAAACTTGTCGCTATCAGCGTAAACAAGTGCGTAATAAAGGATTTGCTTAACACTGTATTACAGGAAGTTAAACCAAACTCCAGCGAAGAATGTACTTGCGATGTGTGCCCGCACACTCCGTCCGTCCATTTCTCCATTGGTGTGGGTGTTGGTTGTTCATTAATAAAGACGTCAACGACATCAGACTCCTTCTAGAGCAAGGCGAGGTTGTACAGAATGGCACATACAACAATCACTTTAGAGCACTCATTTATCTGTATCATCCTTAACTTCTCAAGAAGCGTATACTGTGCAGCAAGTGTTGCTCTGAACCTTGGGAATCCTTTACGCTCACCCTTACCAATACGTAATGGATACCTATTAATTCGAAGTTCCTTGCCAATACTAGATACAAAGGATCTGAGTGAGGTTGTTTCTTATTCGTCACCATTTTTTTTTTCTTATGGACAAAATTTACACGCATAAGATGGTGTTTTCTTCCATCTCAACTTTTGTTTAATCGGATGGTAATTTTTTTTATGTTTTTAACTTATTCAGATTTTAGTCCTGCTTTCTGAGTGTGTTTTTTTTCTGAGCATTGTATTTGTCAATGTCTAATTTGCTTATTGGAACAAAGCCTTTCACCTCTTTTGATTAATGTTCATTTTCTTTGAGCTCAGTAGAGACTATAATTTGTCCCCTCTGTTGTTTTTTTATGATCTCTTTAGAAGCTGGTTCTTCCGTGTCATCGTCGAAAAAGGGAGTCAATATTGAATTCTGACCTTTCGTTCGAGTCCACTTCAATCACATTCAAAATTACCTGTTTACTTTCAGACTCATTCAAACATTCCCACTTAATGATGAAATTTGGAAAATCTGATATGTTAATTGATTTAAATTAAACACGTGTTTAGTCTAGTTGTGTTAGTTTAAGAGCATGTTCATTTAAAAAAAAATAGTATCAATCCGTTGTATTCGTCTGCAATACATAATGGTCTGGTCCCAAATTTGTACGTGTTGTGTTTTTTCATTGATTACTGCTTATTGTATTCATTTAATTTTATTTTGTGTTTTCTAAAAATAATAATACTACTTGTGTAATAATTTTGCGAATAACGTGAATCGGTTGCGAAATCAGTACATACAGGTTAGACTCGTGTCTTGGTATTCGCACAATAAATATATAAACGTCGCATAAACATCATGTTTTTTTCAATAAAACTATGCGACTCTCTTTCCAACTCACTTCGAATTATGTATAGCTGCATTCTTGCCTTCTGTTTCCCCTGGACATGGTATTTTTTCTTTTCTGGGACCCACCCTTTCATGGCCACATCACCAAGGTAGTAGGCAACGAATTAATACGACAAATTAGTTTGGGCGACAAAGTTATTGGTCTCGAATTTGTACAAGAACATGTATTCCCGCAGTCCAATTGCAGCATCCTCTGGTTCACAATTGATGAAAGCCTCTGCAAGGCCTTCGGGTATTGAAAAAATACAGAGTATGACCCGGCGAACAGATGTCTGTGTCGAACTAACGTTCGTAGTTCCTAGCAACTGTGTCAAACTCAAGTCCCACGTTCCTAGCAAAGCAATAACGTATGCATAGTGGAAAATGTTTTGTTGAAGCAGCTCATTTTTAAACAGCCGATCTCCACTACCAACTCGCCTCCAATTATGTAGGGCTGCATTCTTGCCTTCCGTTTCCTCTAGACAAAGTATTTGTTCTTATCTCGACCCACCCTTTAATTGCCACATCCCCAATGTAGTATATAACGAACTTTTACGACACGTCAGGTTGGGCGACCGTCTCGAATTTGTACAAGAACATGTATTTCCGCAGTCCAATTGCAGCATCCTCTGCTTTACAATCGATTAAAGCCCCTGCAAGGCCTGGGTATTGAAAACTACAGAGTATGACCCAGGGAACAGATGTCTGTGTCGAACTCACATGCAACGTTCCTTGCAAAGCAAGAACGTATGCATTTTGGGAAAAGTTTTTTGAAGCAGCCCATTTGTAAACAGCCGATCTATGGTCATCTGCATTTTCGGTAACCTCGCAACGACGTCAAAAATTCCTTTGGGGGTTTGTGGACTCGTGGTAATGGTATCCCGACGTTACCCTTGTCTAAATCCGGTATAATAATAATAATAATAATAAATCAACAAATTTTACATCAATTTTACATAAATTTCTCATATTACAGACAAAATCCTGTTCACCATTTAAAAAAAAAAAATCTCTTATACAACTGACAAAAAATGTTCAACATATTAAAAAAAAATATATAACACGAAGCAGGTTCTCGGCGGTCGGCCGAATAAGGCGTAAGCTCTAAGTCGTCTCGCTCACAACCTGCTCCCATAATAAAATGACCAAAACAGTATAGCACCATCAAACAAAGATACCAAAAATATGACATTATAATATAAATATAATACTGACTACGATACGTAGGCACCTAACATAAAACTGCACGGCACATCAAATTAACAAATTTTACATAAATCTCTCATATTACTGACAAAAAATGTTCACCATGTTAAAAAAAAAATACCCATAAGCCGTCTCGTTGACAACCTGCTCCAATAATAAATCAGCATGAACTTGAATGTACCCTTTTAAAGGAAGCATAATTATTCCTTTGGGGGTTTGTGGACTCGTGGTAATGGTATCCCGACGTTACCCTTGTCTAAATCAGCATGAACTTGAATGCACCCTTTTAAAGGAAGCATAATTATTCCTTTGGGGGTTTGTGGACTCGTGGTTATGGTATAATTTGTTTTTGTTCTTGTTTTTACGTAGTACTTATAGTTTAAGTTTAAGATTTTTATTTTGTCAATAATTGTCTTATAGCTATACACATAGGGTAGTTTTATAGTGTCTTGTTGATCTTTCTAATCTAGGGTTACTGTGCATGTTTTTAAGTACGTAGTACTTATAGTATAAGTATAATAGAGTAGTTTTATAGTATAATTGAGTAGCTTTGTTCGATTTCTTTTGAAACTGTGTTGCAAAATGTATTCGTATCTGCGATACGTCAAATGTTCTTATGTAAAGCGCCTTTGAACGTGCACTCTTGTATGAAAAGGGCGCAATATAAATCCGGTATAATAATAATAATAATAGAAACTATTTTCTTAAGTTACGTGAATTAATTATATGACTGTTAATTCCTAAATCCGCTGTGAACGGTGTTCATTAAATAGAACGGTACCAACTCATTTTGTCTTTTTCTTACGAAGATTTATTAAGAATAAAAAAGTACTTGCCATATTAGCATTACATTTTAGCGTGGTTTGGTTTCCCGCGCGCGGGAAATAAAGTGCGCAATTTCACTAAATAGTGCGTATGCTTACCCAAACATTTTATTGTAATGTTCCCCAGGAAACTCAGCGTCATTTTCCTATTTAGCCTTGTCACACGGCGTTCGGGGCGCCAACGCGCCCCTCACTTCGCCCGCTTTGGTCGGCCCGGATCTAAAATAAAAGTCCATTGTAGTATATCCTTTGTCAATCCATTTTGTCAAGTGATTGGCCGCCGAGCCATCTGGATCAGGCCTTCGGCCATCTTCAGACGCCTTCGGCGCTAAAGCAATCACTGCCTTGGCCAAGCATTTTTTTTTCCCGCCATTTCAGGCAGGTTTTTTTTATTTTATATCAATACAGTTACATTAAAATTCAACAAAACCATCATCAACATTAGCAACAATATCAGCCTCTGCAGCAGCAAGGGCAGCCATCACATCCGGGTCCTCAATGTCAATCACTTCCGGGTTCGCAGGCTGTACCAGCGGCTCAGCTACCGGAAGTGCAGGCCACACGTAGGGGCTGGGCATGGCATAAAGCACATATCTGTCCTGGCTCAGCTTGGTCATATCCGGACCCTCATTCATAAGTACCAACATCTTGGGGTTGTCGTACATTCTCATGCTGCTCTCGTATTTGTAGCTGCAAAAGACGCCATTTTTTATGGATTCCAAAATCTCGTAGTTTATATGTTCTTGGCTCGACCTGCACAGGTCGAATATCACGTAAGACTGGCCCTTGTGCATGTACTTGATGTCGTTCGACTTGCCATTGTCAAAACGAATTGCGTCCATTGTGCTCATCATATACTTCGCCAGGGTTTTCTTTCCCTGTCCGCCCTCCGGGTCCATAACAAACATGATCTGGCGGTCGTTCTGGGTCTCGAGCTTCGCAAGAACTTCTGTTTGCCAAGGTCTAAGCACCAGTGCCGCGCTCTTGGCCATCCTCCGCTTTTTCACCTCGTCGTGCTTTATCTCCGCCGCCATTTCTGTTATCTTTCTCTTGTTAATAACAAAGCCAGCACCGTGTTTCTCTAACATATCGCTAGTGCTCATACCTGCGCCCATGTCCTGGCAGGCAGCCACCAAGTCGCACTTCACTTTGCCCTGCACGCTCATCACTCCCTTCTCAAAAAACTTGCCTTCTTTGGTACTGTACTTATAGTTGTCGTACGCTGTTCCCTTCGCCACAAAGTGAGCTGCCCGTGCCGCAAACTCTTTCTTTAAACTCGTCATGCGTTTCTTATCATTTAGTTGTACGTAACCTTGCAGGTGGGGTGTACCCGTTTCTTCTCCCTTTTCTTCTCCAACAATTAAGTAACCGCAATCGTATTCTCTAATATTCTTGTACTCATCCTCCGTATAATTGTTAAGCGTAAAGCATCAGTTTTTTACATATGGTACTGAAATTTTGCGTCCTTCAGCTGCCATGTTAAAGCTTGTTATGGTTAACCGGAAGTGACGTATTCGAACACTAGCGCGTGCTCTCATAACGTATTGTTTACTGCATACACTTTTGCTGTAAATGTCGGTTTTTGGGGGCAAAACGCGCGTGCATCTAAAAGTCGGAAACTAGTTCGTATGGTAAGTTATTTTTCAGTCGATTTAACAACATGTCCTTTCATTAGATCTATGCGTCTCCGCTACTAACTCACCTCCAATTATGTATGGCTGCAATCTTGCCTTCCGTTTCCACGAGTTACAGGCTTTCCAGCGCTCCTAATTTTTCATAGTTTTCCTGGTTTTTCCTAGTTTTTGATAGTCTCCTACTTTTTACTAGTTTTTACAAAAAGATCCTAGCTTTTTTCAGTGGCAAGTCTTAAAATTCTTTAATGGGCAAAAATATTATTTTGGTTTTGTCAATTTAATGTAACCTCTGGATATGAATACATGTATTCATTGTGTTTTAAATATATTTGCTGTAGGTATGCATTAATGGTTTGTGTTCCTAGATATAATTGCAGTTCATAGACAGAAGCTGTTTGGTTGACTAGTTCTGACCAATTTTGCAACAAAAACACATAAGATGAGCCAACCACTGCTGGTTTTAATCAGATACAATCAAAATTATTTTATGATTCAATCATATAACTTATGCACGAAACAATGCCATAAAAGGGAGACTGTACGATTTTGTCAAATATTTATGAATTTATATAAAATGTGTAAAAAAAGTATTATACATATATTTAAATATAAATTAAAATAAAAGTTAAGAAGAACATGTGTCGAAAAATGCGAAATAAGCCAGATATTTAATTCTGAAATCGAAAAAGGCTTCCAGCCAAATTTGCCAGCATATATATCATGCATGTACAATGTGAATCTAAATTGAGTTTTAGTGCATATTCGTTCATACGACACAAAGACACAATTTTGTTTCCTAGCAAATACGGGTAAAAGTGTCGGCATCGGCTGTAACCAGCGCTAACTTGTCTTTGCTGCATTTTATGAAATCGTCTTCAATGTATAATTTTTCTTGCCTATTTTGTGTTATTGTAACATATTTGTATCAATATATTACAATTTAACACATATGAAAATCGTACAGTCTCCCTTTAAATTAGCCATACAAAGTACTTCAACTTCCCGATGATGCTTTGCTGAGGGTGCAGGTTGTCACACACTGTACCATTCATCAAAATGATTTATAATAATTAGAGGCTTTATTTTTATTGCTTGCTTGGCAGAATATGTTGTTTATAAATTATTATAATTGTACATTTTATGAACCATTTTGTGCTATTTGTAAAAAATATTGACAAATCTTGTTAAAAGCTTAGACTTTGACATAACATTGGGTTTTTTTTATGATGAGGATAGTAAAAATGTTATTACAGACATATTGAGAATGGTTTTTCAGTTTGGCAATAACCTTTTTTGCTCTGCTCCAACATTGCACAGCTTCTTTTAGCAAACTGCTTAATGTTTGAAGAATGTTTTGTACATTTATGAGCTAGCTGTCCCCTACTGGTTTCACCGGAGGGGACGTATGGTTTTCGCTCTGTCAGTCTGTCACACTTTTCTGGATCCTGCGATAACTTTGACAGTTCTTCATATTTTTTATGAAACTTGAAACATGGACAGATGGCAATGTGGACATTATGTACGTCATTTTATTTTGTTCATACGTCGAAAATTATGGTTGCTGTGGCAACAAATATATTTAACAAAAAAATACAGCCGGTAGGGGACATCATTGCTTCGCAATAGTCTTGTTTAGAATATAATATGTGCCTGTAGTAAAACCTTAACTGTAGAATAAGGTACTGCATCTACAGATCTGTTTTAATTAATAGTATGGAAAGATTGTTTTTTGTTCATTTGTTTTGTAAAATTAAATAAATCATAAATAGTTGTTAGTGATAAAACATGTTAAAATAGATATGTAGATGCACACATGTCCTATAGTTTCAGCTAATGCATGTTAACTTTTTGTTTTAGGTACTAAGAAGAAACTTTTATAAGCTATGTGTTACTAACACTGTACTAACATGCCTGGTGGTAAATCAAGATTTAACCCTGCTTGGCAAGAAAAGATAGACAATAATAGCGATCCTCTGTCAAAATGGTGTATGAAAGATTCTGGGAACTGCTTTGCGCTGTATTGCTTTGTGTGTTGTAAAAACATATCCTGTTCAAATTCTGGCCTGTCTCAGTTACTGGGCCATGCAGATGGATCAAAACATAAGCAGTTGATGAAAGTACGCAATGATAAAGGCCAGACACATATAGCTAAATCACCTGTACCAGGATGCAGTCAACAAGGAGGTGGTGATACTGAAAAGGAGGGGCAGACTGTCTTTCTAAAGCCTTATATCAGTGAGCGATCAAATAACAAAAGCAGAGACATTATGGGCAATGCAAGTGGCATCATGTTGATATTCCTACTCATCATGTGATGGAAATAGCGACCTGTTCAAGGCGATGTTTCCTGGATCATTTTCTGAACAATTCACAATGAGCAAATCTAAGGTCTTATATCTAATATCAGATTGTCTTGGTCCTTATTTTAGAAGGGATATTGTGAAAAAGATACAGGTATCAAAAAGTCCATTTACAATACAATTTGATGAAACAAGAAATGCACAGGACAAAAAGCAATGTGATGTTCTTGTAAGAATTTGGAATGAGCAGAATGGAGAAGTTAGTACAATGTTCCTGAAAAGCCTCATGTTCGGACATGCTAAAGGCGAAATTGTTAGCAATGCCTTGATTGAGACATTGGGTGAGAAAGACTATGAACTGCCAATTAAGCAACTTGTAGCTTTGGGCAGTGATGGGCCGAATGTAAATAAAACCATCTGGAGAAATGTTGATAACCATAATAAATCATTGGGTTTACCAGGACTCACTCCATTTCTGCCATGCACACTACATAAAGTGCACAATGCATTAAGAAGAGGCCTGGATGCATATGGAGATGATGCAGAACATTGATATCTTTCAGTGGTTTAAGTCCCACATCAGCCAACGAGAGACTATGTGTTGACATTGGAAGACCTGGACTGGATTAAGAAATGTTTGTCCGACATGTACAATGCCGTTGGTTGATACTTATACCAGCTCTTGAACGTATTAGAAAGCACTGGGAAGTACTGTGCAAGTACTTCTTGAAAGATCTGCCCCATAAAAGTAAAGAAGATCATACGTATGCTCATCTGAAAAGGAATACCAGGTAACTTAGGATTTGTCAGCTGCTGTCTGGAAAGGAATTCAATGCACAAATACAGTTGTTGGTGAATGTAGGGCCATTTCTGAAACAATTCCAGAAGCAGGAAACACTCATTCATCTCCTGTATTCTGAGATGTCTGACCTCTTGAAGTCGATTTTGCTGAGATTCATCAAGCATGATGTTGTAGGGGAAAAACATGGACGCAAGCTACAAACTATTGATGTACATGACAGCAAGAATTTGGTTCATATTGATAAACTTAGAAATTGGTGTAGACACACAAGAAACATTGTCTCATATTGACCCAGGAAAACAGAAAACTCAAAAAATGGATATGGTGAAATTGTACCAAGCAGTATCAAGTGACCTTCAAACAAAGCTTCCTCTTCAAGATACAGTGGTGCGAGAGGTACAGTGTCTTCATCCAGAAGTTCTTGACCAGGAGAGCTCACAAACAATGATTCGCGAGATATGCATGGCTTTGCTAATTATTGATCATTCAGAGGTCATAAAAGTCACAGATGAGTGGAAGATATACAGGTCTGAGACCATCCCAAACAATTAGATATACAAAGACAAACGGCTTGTAAGGATTGATTGCTGTTGGAACTGTTTTGAACATCAAGACTGTTCACGGAGAGTTAAAGTACCCGAACCTAAGGAAAGTGATTATCACAAGCCTATGTCTTCCGCATGCAAATGCTGACGTTGAAAGAAGTCTGTCAGTCAATAAGAAACTGTTAAAGTAACATTAATACTCAAAAATCAACGGAAATTTCGGAAAGTATTTCGTAAAATAAAGTTACCCATTTAAAAATTAATGTTCCTTATAGCAAAAGCCAAAATTTCAAAACAAGTTGTTTTCTGGTAACATGGATGTTTGTAGATATAAAATGCTCGCTTTTAATTTTTCGTGTACGCAATTAATTCCATTTTATAACCCCGTACTGCTGTCTATTCATACGACACATGGACACTAACATGGTACCATTTTAGTGCTCATGTGTCGTATGGATAGATATCAGCGCGGGACATTAAAATGGAATTAAATTTGTACACGAAAAATTAAAAACGAACATTTTATATCCACACTGGCGTCAAATAAAAAATAGTCTTATCTGCAAAATATTGTTGGTTTTGTGTGTGAGTGCCAGGTGAATTTTCTTTCATTTGGATTAACTGAACGCCATATGTCTATTCAATTGTAGTTTTCAATTATGTTATTCAAAATGTTACTATTTTTTGAGTGAGTATAAAGATTTCCATTTCCTTTATCTAATAATGGATTAAGAACAATATTGAAATCAGCTCCGACTATAATGTTTTTGTCTTGGTTATTTTTTATATAGGATTGTAATGTTTCGTAAAATTTGGATTCATCTATGTTAGGGCCATAAACGTTTATTAATGTTAATTGTGTTTCGTGTTTTTATATATATATATACTTGCTTGTCTGCCAATTATTATTTCGTTGAAATTATCCGCTGTAATTCCTGTTTTACTTTTGATCAGAAAAACGATGCCTTGTTTATTTGTATATTGTCCACTAAGATAAATATCTCCGTCCCATTCACTTTTCAATGTTTGTGCTAAGGTCATATTTCTAATATTATAAAGAAAAAGTTATCATCGCAAGCGCATACTTCCTTTAAGGTAAGTTGTACTACTACTACTAAAAAAGTGTAAAGTAAATGCATTTGTATTCAGTATAATAAAGAATAAGGCCTACGGAACATAACGGTTATTCTGATACAAACGAAGGAAAACGAAATAAGTTCATAAAGCGAACAACCATTCATCATTTCTTACATGTAAATAGTACAAGTTTAACTAAAGTTTTGTATAAACTGCCTGTGCTAGACGCGAGCATTTTTGCCAGCATTCAAGCTGCGCTTCCTGTACTTGGATTGCCTTCCTGTAGTATTCCATCTGCTTCCCCTTCAGCGTTCTTCGCCTGCAATAAAACATATATGCTATTTATAACACTATCGACATAGTTTAGAATTATAAAATTACGAACGCAATTTATTATATATGTTTAATATTTTAGTTACCTATTTATACCTTTCCAATGGTATACTTTCAGACCGCGTTGCCTTCTGTTTGATGTAAATTTGATATGTTTTGCAATAAAACTTGATGCATGTTCTTTAATTCAATCAATTTGGTTTCATACAGATTAAATGAATATGTGTTCCAGAAAAAAAACAATTGGGCAACACAAGAAATATATCACGACCTGATGAGATACCTGTTCGTTTTTGTCTTGGTTCCGATAAAGGCTCACCGGATGTGTCCTGTCGATCGTGTCACCTCGCTGGGGTGTAAGGGGTAAAATAACAACAACAAATGAATGGCACTATGGTGCAACATATCAAATGCTCATATAGTACATTTGCCAATCTAACAAGCAAAACACCAATTGAAACAAGTAATCATAAATGATAGAAATCTATACCTGAATGATATGCGAAGACGAGTTTTCTGGAATGTCAGGGTGTTCCTGAGGCACGTGACCTAGACATAACATACGTTTTAATGGCAATCGTAAAATATTGAGGGAGTAACATATTAATTCATTGATTGATCAAAATATATTATACTGTAATAATTTAAGTTTAACAACTAAGCCAAAATACCTGCAGCAAGCGAGCTGCGATTGATTTACGTGCAATTAGCACATGACGTCTGGTCCACTTGAAATCCAGTGTAACTTCATTTAGGAATCTCTCTGCGAACTACAAAGGTTAACTGTATTCAATATCTCTGTATAGTTTTGCCTCTTATCTTTATAGTAATAGCACAAACAAAAAAGATCCTCTGTCTGAGAAACATCCGTCCGAATGGTCTTTGATAGCGCATTCTTTATTAAGTAAAGTTCAGTCTATGTTTTCATTTTTCCTCTGCTTCCCTCCGTTTGTCATTTCATCACCATTTTCATTATCCTCTGCTTTTCGCTCATTCATTTTCTTGATTTTAGATTTTTTTTTTCATTTCTTCCTTCTTCTTTTTTGATGCTTTATTTCATTTTATTTCTTCTTTAAATCCAACTGTTTTCTTGTTTTCATCCGTTTTCTCGTTTTCATCTGCTTTCTTGTTATCATCCGTTTTCCTGTTTTCTTCTGCTTTCTTGTTATCATCGGTTTTTTTTTTTGTTTTCATCTGCTTTCTTTGTCCGTCCGTCTGTCCTTCTGAAATTCCGTCATACTTTGCGTTTAGGTTTCAAAAAATGTTCATAACTTCTACGTCGCTTTACATGTACCCTTCATATTTGGAATGCATGTGTATCTCATGGAGCTGCATATTTTGAGTGGTGAAAGGTCAAGGTCATCCTTCAAGGTGAAAGGTAAAAAAATGTCAAAGCGGCACAGTAGGGGACAGTGTGTTTCTGACAAACACATCTCTTCTTTCCTACCCTTGACCTTTTTATGCCCCCGATGGTGGACATATAGTGAACGCACTGTCCGTCTGTCTGTCCGTCCGTCTGAAATTCAGTCACACTTTGCGTTTAGGTTTCGAAAAAATGTGGAAAAACACTTTGCGTTTAGGTTTATAAAAATGTGGCAAATGGGGGCATATGTCATCCTATGGTGACAAGCCTTGTTTCTTTCTTCATTTGTTCTTTTCCTAGGTCGTCTAATGCGTACAGAAGTACTTCACTCTCCCAATGTAATTTTTGGAACTCTTCGAAATTACTTATATCATTAGTATCGTCGTCGTCATCACTCACTTCTAAGTCCATCAATAGTTCATTTTTCTTGTCCTTTAGTTGTTGTTTCTTTACATCTATGCACAAGTCTTTTTCTGCACGTGCCATACAATCTTTTAAGTCATTTCCGCCTCTGCTCCTTTTTTATCATTTGGCTGATTGAACTGATAATAATCGTCTTTCGTGACCCGGCATTGGTGAGGATTATCATTTCTTCTAAAAATCTTTCGACACAGTTTGCACTTTCAAGCTGATGCCACTGTGATGTTTATTTAGATGCGCAAGGCATGGCCTTTGGGCAGGGAAATACAAATCCTCACACAACCCGCATCGAAACTTCTACTATAAACAAAATATCATTATTCTATATATAGTTATTCTGTATATCATTGTCTTAAATAAAAATATATAAAATAGAGGTTGCACAGTATTTTCATATTTCATGTTCGTTTTACGCCCATTCTCATTTAAATAGTACAATTAAGGATTAATTAGTATCGGCGTATCGTTATTTCAATATCAATTTTAAAAGTTATTTACTTTAATGTACGACGTGTGTATAAGTGTTCCATGGAAAAACTCGATCATCAATTTAGATCTTCCTATTTTTACGGTACATTGAATTTCATATACTAAAATCCTCTGAAAGGTTTGTTACTTATTGAATACATAACTAGAACTAAGTGATTTCAAACGAAAAAGAATTAATTTCAAGCTATAAAACAGATTATAATATGATTAAATGTCAGAACATCATAAAGTGGGTTTTTAACAATAATTCGCACATCTCTTTTCATGTTGATTACAATATGAACACATCGGAGATTTTAATTAACTTAACAATGTAACAGAACATTTTTACATTTCTATTAGATAACTGGTATATGAAAAAAAAGAAGTTCAATATGTTTTGTTTTCAACTATTGCCAAAACACATCATAAAAAAAAATGTTAATAGAACTTTAATAGCAATTTAATGACATAAGAAGGAGAAAAGGCAACTGCATCATTGCTACTATTTGGTAACGAACCTTTCAACAAATACGTTATCTTACGTTATCTATATTACGTTATCATTTAGATAAAAGAACATACATAACACAAAGAATGAATGATTATAGAACAACAATTAAGATTCATATTCAAATTCATTCGTATACAATTCTAGAAAGACACAAAATCTGTACTTTTAATTTAAGTAACTAACCTTTCACGTGTAATTCAAATTGACTTGAGCAAACTTTAGCGTTTTGCACACGTAAAAAAACGAATGAGAGATTTTGCCGATTTGTAGGTACACGTATTTAATGTAATTCGGAAAATCTAATCTTGACTTGCTGAATGTCCTCTTCCGCCAATTTGAACGTTCGTTGTGGTCGCCCAGTGGTCACTGGTTCCGAAACTTGGCATATTACATCTGTGAAATCAATCCAAATCTTGTCTTCTTTTTTTGGCCAGCGAAACAGGTCTTTTGATTGTTTCAAAAACGTAACTTCGATGTCTTTATCTTCTGTATCAACCTGTAAGATTTTGCCAACGTACCATCTATGTCCATACGTAGCCGCTACAAAGTTTCCAACTTCAAATGGACACGTCTGAGCTTCTGCTGTAGGAATTTGTTTGTCTGACTCTGGAATTAGAGTTTCTAGCTCTTGAATGCGAGTTTCTGGTTCTGGAATGAGAGTGCTTGGCTCTGGAATGGGGGTATCAAACACTGGAATTGAAGTTTCTTGCTCTTGGTCAATTTGTTGGCTGGTAGAGATCGCAACTATAGTTTGTGGTTGCCAATGACGGCAGTTATAGATACCGCCAATACAATTTTCGCAGTAACAACTCTTTTCGCCTACTAAGACTTTGTTATTACCTTGGCCAACTACAGCGTGTATTTTCATGGTGCCTTTTATAGTTTTCAATTGAATTTGCCGTTTTGCTACTACTTGGCATTCTTGAGATGACACAAATAAAAATTTGACATTTGCCATTGTGCAATAAGGTGACTGAGTCCAGGCATAAAAGTCCTGTGCATTTTGAATAACGGTCTTCCCGGTTCGGACAGCCTCGTCAGCTAGCCGTTTAGTAGTTCCACCGAGGCCATCGCATGGCCCCTTTCCATGCCCTGCCTCGAAAAAATTCCAAACAGCTTTTACTCCGTACAAAGCTTCATGGTTGGCTACTGTTTGGAAAATTGACTTATTTCGGTATTGACTTGTAGGACTATCTGTCCAATAGTGAAATGTTTGGACACCAGGAACATTGGATTGGATCTCGGGTACAATTCTTTTCATGAAACATTGAACCGTTGTTGTATTATGGCCCATTTCATCCGAAACCAAGACTAGACTTTTGTGGTTAAGCTGGTTGTCTTCTTTTCCCCTGTAATAATAAACAACAGGATGCAGCGTTACTCCAATCTGAGACCAATATGCAGACTGAACCTCGTCAACACTTCTACAGGTATAATTTTCTGCAAAGTCCATTTGAAGGAGTACATCATTGGCTCCCAGATTTTCTGTTAGTGTTCTTTTTTCATTATACTGTTTACGCACTCTTTCTACATGAGCAACAAACTCTTCAATTTGTTTTTCAAATGTTGGGACAAAAGTTTCTTTTGACAGTTCAATCTCAACGATTTTTGTCATCATCCTTGTTCTGCCTTTATGGTCCACCGTAACGCGTTTCCACTGACCATATTTCAATTTCCCTGGCATGTTCATTCTCACGGTTCCCATATGACTTTCCTCTTTGATAAATGTTTCAGGATTGAATGGAATATCTAATCCAGAAGACTTCAGTGCTTTTAAACATAAAGCAACATTTTGGTGTTTTGTACAAAGACAACTACTTCGAGATGTAAAAGACGTTAGTTTGATGTAAGTTGGTCTGATTCGACAAAACGAAGCCAAAGATAGTTTTACCTCTGGATTTTCATCGATATATTTTCTATGTAGGTTTTTCAGGTAGTCGTTGAGAGTTCTTGTCTGATGGGTTTCACCTTTGCACTTGAGTTTGTCTTTCTTTCCCGGGTTCTGTCTAGAGTTGTCTTCTCGGGACATGAATTCTATCACCGCTGTTCGGTTCTTTTCAATTTCTCGTCGCCTTCTTACCTTACATGATGAGGTTAATGTTATGCGTTGGCGGCTTATGCCTGTGTTCTGACTGAATTTTCTTATGAGTCGGTATTTTTTCAGAAGTCGAATCGACAGCGATCTACTTGACGACTTGGACTTATCTTTTCTGCTTGCTCTAATTTCGCTTAATACTGTATTTCCAAGGAGAAGCTGACGTTTAACATTTTGCGGTATCTTAGAGGCAGAACTCATATCTTTGAGTTGATACTTTGTCAACGTTTTTGGAGACATAGTGGTGGTCTGGGTATCGATAGATAGCGCTGAACGTTGCATTCGTATTTTCATTCTCTGAATTGCTCTCATTTTGGTATTGTATTTCTTTTTCAGTTCAAGGTGGTTTGCCTGCAATTTTTTACACTCCTGTCTCTTCTTTTCAAGTGCCTTCGTTACTCGCATTCTTGCTCCCGCCTTTCGTCTTGGAAACGGCATGTTAACCACAAGTGGACTATGAGTAACCGACCTATCTGATGTACTTTCGTATCCACTTGTTTCTGATACCAATTGCTGTTCTTCTTCGTTTCTTTCATGGTTCTCAATTTTCTTTTTTAATCTATGTCGCTTTAGGTACTCTTTATTCTTTTGGCGCCTACTTGTCTTTTCGTTTCTGCTGAGTTTCTCAACTGGTACATAATTCTTCTGTTTTCGTTGTCGGGCTTTCAATAAGTATAACTCATACCCTGCTTTGTCTTGTTTTAGACGTTCTCTGTACTGTTTTTGTATCTCTGCACGTGATTTTGGCATCGTGATTACTTTTGTATCTGAAACATAAGAATACACATGAGTGAAAGGTTCGTTACCTTGATGGTACTGTGCATTTACCATTATGTATATAATCTAAGACAAAACACAACATATTGAAATAATTGGATATGTTAAATGGTATATCTAAATAGTCAATAAATGAAATACCACTTTGCATAAACTACCACTAACGAAAACTAAATCAACTGACTTTAAAAAAAAAATACGGTTAATGACATTTCTGAGGTAACAGCTAAATAAATACTTATTTCTATATGTAAAGACCATACTAAAGCCTTTTGTTTTACCCATATTGATAAAAAAACAATTTTGAGCTGTTAAAGGAAACTGATATTAATTTATTTTTTACATTAGCTTAAGCTTACGTTTAATGAAAGGTTTGTTACCGTAAGTAACGAACCTTTCAGCTTTTCATACACACATTATCTATTTGCACATATAGTTAACATAATCAAATATGTTTGCCTTTTAAAGTCTAATGTATAAACTTCACAAAATATAATACAAATATGTTAAGAAAAGTTCAACTTACCATAATTTCTTCATGTGTATATCCACTGTTCACTCTCAAATGTCCAAGCACAAGGTTAACACAATCTTCCGAATTTATGACGTGGCAATATGACGTAGTTCTCACTGATGACGTAATACGATAACATGCAAAACAAATTCTGACCCTTCTTCCAAATATGGCCTATTTGCATGTATTTTGATAAACCTGGTAACGAACCTGACATAACAAACCTTTCAATCGACTACATTATAGAATTAAGAGAGCGCGCAATTTCACAATACGATTTTGTTTAACCGAATTTCAATGGTTTATAACTTAATCTAAATTACATTTAGGTTTATAAGCATGTAAATGTAAGACTTAAGTTCAGATTAAGAGTAACGAACCTTTCAATGAAAAGTCAAAATTCGTAATTTGAGGGAACAAACATATAGAAGTTGCGTTTCTTTACATTTTTCCAAGTTTCTTGTTTTATCTCGACAGGAAACCTGATCAGTACGTAAGTATTTCAAAGTTTAAATAGGTATCGATGTATTCAAGAAAGGAACTGTTCCTTACTAATGTAATGTAACGAACCTTTCTTCTGATTTACAGACAAACCGTATTTTATATGCTTGTAGCAAAAACAAACATTGTCTCCTTTTGTATTTTTTAGGCTATATACAATATACATTGCGTATTAAAATCATACCATTTGTAAAGGTCTACTTTGTTCAATAAAAGTAATGCGTGCGCTAAAACATGACACTGTTGACTAACGACAGTAACGAACCTGTCAAAATGACATATTTAAGTTTAAATACTGATTTTGTTTTGTTATACACCTTAAAAAAACTAGTTAAACTTAGTTTCTATTTCGGTTATGTAAACTGTAAAGCGCCTAGATATTACATATTCGTTGCACGATTTATAGAAAAGCTCGCCGACATCGGGTACATGGAATTGTATCATGTTATTGAGAATGGGCGTTTAGACCAATATACATGAACTATAGATCACTTTCCACAACCAATCAGGTATCAATTTTCCTTTATACGGTTTAAGTTTATCATGATGGGCAATTTTTGCTTTGGCCCTTGGGCCTGTTTTAATTCTATAAAGAATATCATTAACCTTGTTTATATTTTTATATGGACCAGTTTATGGTCTAAGAAATTTACTACTAAGTCCCTTCTTTTTCACAGGATGGTAATACCATACCCAGTCATTGTCATTATATATTTTGTAATTTAAATGAACATTATAGTTTTATTTCATGCTTCATTTCATTTCTTTAGCAATATCTATATTATTTCTAGCAATATCATAAATAAAGAGCAATCGCTTTTCTAAATATGTGACATATTGTGTTTTTGAATGTTATATTTCAGCTTCATCTTTTTCAGTGGCACCAAATATCATGTCAACTGGTAACATTAATTCTCAACCAAGATGTAACATCGCTGGTGATAATCCTGATGATGACTGAACAGATTACCTGTATGCCATGGGTACTAAATCAATGTGTTCGTCCCAGTCATCTTGATTCACAGGAACATAAGGTGAAAGTATGTTGATAATAGTAGAATTATGATTTTCAATGAAACCTTTTTCCTTGTCTTTTCTACACCTAACAACTGACATATTTCTTAAAATAACTTACTCAAAACTTTTTACTTGATCTGTGTGACATAATAATGGACATCCCCATTTACTTATATATTTATTCACTAAGGTTTTAGCAACAGTACACGATTCTTAATTTTCAAAAGCATAACACTCAGTCCATTTACTAAATACATTTCCTACAACCATCATATATTTATTTCAACTTTTTGTTTTGACAAATGGACCCATAAAATCAATCGCAATTCTTTCATTAGGATAACCAACATTGTATGCTTTCAAAGGAGCTTTAGGTTTTGGTAAGGTACCTCTTCTACTACAGCAAACATCACATGTCTTACACCAATTGTCTACATCCTTTCTCAAAGCGTAACAGAAATACCTCTAACTTTCCTTCGTGTTTTCTTTATACCTATCTGCGATCGTATTGTAAATGCAAATGAACGTCGGTTGTGGGAAAGAAACGTAAATAAATCCAGGTTCGACCCATTTTATTTTACGTTCAAAACCAACAACAACAATAGAAGTGACGTCTATAGTGACGTGTTACAGTTCAATTAACAACATTCTCGGGGCCGCGCAAAGAAAGCAAAGTGAATACATACAGAATTATTAAAATAACATAAGACAAGTCAATGTTGATAAGAAACCACACCACAATATCCAATATTTGGAAGAAAACTTTTTTCCACACTGTACACATAGATGCGATGCATGCTTATCAGATTTGTGTTGTAATAGCTGCGTTTCCTCATAAAAAATAATGTACATGAACTACACTTGTACTGGGTTCTAGCTGCATTGGTGTCGTGGACATTCGTATGCCGTTTTAGGGTGCATTTGTACTTATACGTTATTCCACACACCCTACATTCATATATTTTTGCGAGCACCTCTTCTTCCCTTGAAACTTCAAAGAAAGACCCATGCAGTAAACGTGTGACATTGTAACCCTCATGAGGTAAATTTTCCTACTCAAAGAGGTTGTCTTCCTACATGTCTGAAATAAACAAGTTGAGCGTTAGTTTGTAGGCATTTGAAACCTATAGTACGAAGGTACGAATTTAAACTCAGCGTTCCGAAGTCCAGAGACTCGGCGACCAAATTCAGTAAGGTCAGTACAGTTGCCGGAAAAAATCTATATCTCCTGAATACCTCCATTTCGGACAAACCGTCTAGAGGACTTTCTCGATCGAACAATCTTCTACGCGGGACATTTTCGAACAAGATATTGGCATAACGCATAACACGAACGGCCATCTTGGAAGCTTAAAGATTAATTGTAAGCATGCCCTGAAGCATTTTTAGAACTCTAAAGAAAATTCTTTATTCTTGAAATATGTTCATGCATTTTTAACATGTTAATTGCATTAAATATTTCATTTTCCAATACACAGATTTACTTTCCCCAACGATATTTATTCATACGACATACGAACACAAATTTGGTACATGAACCTGTGTTAAATGTATTGTTCCACAAAAAAAGAAGAAAAAAAACACATTTTGTATCGTGTTAAACCACCGTTTATACAATTGGCTGCAGCTGGACAAGTGGTGGAGGTTGAGGGTCTTCTTCCTCTGAAAATTTCTCCCTCTCACCACACGCCTTGGCTAGATTGTGCAACACTACACATGCGATAATGATTTTCGATACTTTGCCTGGCTTCATTCGTACCTAAAATTTACAAAACATAATTGAACACTTTGAAATTAAAATTAGTTAATATAATTCATATTTAAGATATTCCGTGGTAAACATAAATGCTATAGTGCGTATTGACACATTACCACTTAATTTATACCTCTATGAAGAACATGCAACCTTCGCTTTAGTACACCGAATGTTCTTTCGATTACATTTCTCGTCTTCGCATGGGCGTCATTGTACATCTTTTGTTCAGGGGATCCTGGTGTAAATATGTTATATTTACAATATTTATTTCAACCATTTTACATCATATGATAATGTTTATGTTTCAGCACAATGTAAAGACCAGTAAATGAATAAGGTGTTCAACAGAGACGCACTCACCAGGATGCAGGTAAGGCGTCACGAGAAACTTCCTGCTTAGGTAGGCACTGTCCCCCAAAACAATTCCATGTTCCAAACATTTAAATAGAACAATTGAACAACACTTACAGAATATGATCCAATTGTAAATGTACATAATTTATTTTCACATACATTTTGTTGCAATAACGTTTTATAAATACACATGTATACATTTATAAATAAGAAACAGGAACATGAACAACAATAAATGAAATCGCAGTGCAAATTGATCAATGCACCTTTAGAATATGCACTCACCATGATGATTGGCCTCCAAATAACCAGAAAGTACTGAGATTCTTAATACATGTGCATCATGGGTACTGCCAGGCCATTTAGCATTTATGCGAGTTAATACACCTGAAATATGATAACATAGAATAAAATGTATGCAATTAAACTCTAGACGTACCGGTATACTAAATCATTCAAATAGAATGATACATCTTATAATTAAAAAGAAGCAAGAAAAATCTTTGTATTGATAATTACCTGTCGCGTGCCTTTTTAACACAACGGATCAGACTATACAATCATGAAACTGACTTTATATATCTTTATTTGGAATCATTACGTCATTTGAATTTAGTACGTGAGAGTTGAGGGTTGTATTAATTAGAGTTTGGGCGCAAAATATACATAACAGAGTGGAAGTTTGGACTAAAAGGACGTGTTGTGTTAAACGGAATTATAATAAATCGTACCAGGTCATAAGTAATTGTTACGGAATCTTTGATCTGGTGTGTAAAACAGCAGGATTCATAGATATATAAATAAATGCATTTATAAAATGAAGTAATACTCAAACTTGAAGTTAAGAACTAAGATTATGTTTTGTATACAAATATATACATACCTCTAGTCTATGATCGCACGTTGCCTGTACATTCATGTTGATGTGGAGCTATAATGCGAACGTGGGTTCCGTCGTTCGCCGCAATAACGGATAGAAATTCAGCATTTTTGAAAAAAAAAATGCTAAATAATTGATTTCTGTCTGTCCGTCGTCGTGAATGTAATTGTTCGATCTCTCAGGTCACACAGTTCGTCAGTAACTCTGGTCACGACCCTTGAAACCGTGACAGTGTTCACCCAAAAAGTACCCCCTATTAATTGCAAAATAAATCCAGAAGCAAAATATCTCAGTGTTACCAATATTTGCTGCCTCAGTGTCAAGGGTTAATTCCGTCCAGTTGGTCTCTCAAGTCTATGTCCGATCAGTCTTTCTATGCGGTCGATTTTGTTAGGTTTAAATCTAAATCGTCGTCGTATTTCTTCAGGATAGTTGAAATTGTCTTGGTAGTCTAGCGTTCGGTATTTCTATGTCAGCCGTTCTGTCAGTGCGTTCTTTATTCGGATAAAGATAACCAAAGTCAAATACCTTGGATTAATCGTATCCACAACTTAACCAGAACGTGCACCTTTTCGGATAACTTTTTTATACAATCGCTTACCAAAAAAAGATATCGTAAAATTTAAGATAACCAAAAGGTATCCGCTGGATGAGAGTTATCCAGATTTATACAATTGGCTGCCGGTCGCTAAGCGGACAACATATCCATAACATTACGGTGACAGCATCAACGTTCTATGAATATTTGCTTGGCCACAGTACTACGTCTTTGTACAGCAAATAGGATGTAACTGTATGGTTTGAACTTGTTCTTCTCTATGAGGTTTGACACACTCAAAGCACACCTTCTCCTTGTAAGAGTCTGATTTTGTATTGGTGATAGCATCAATGTTGTCAGTATTTCCATGAGTGATCTTCAACTACAGCAACAAGGCGCTTACGAATAAATTCATTTCTAGTTTTTCATTCATTCATTCATTTATTTCATATTTTAAAAATTCGTTAAACATGGTACATAAAGCATATATTACACATAAAATAAGTTGTATCTGCTTATGGCATAAGAAATAGCAAACATATAATTTAAAATAGCATGACAGTTGTTAAATCAAGCATACAGAGATACAGGTTTATAAAATTCAACAAATTATATACCTTATAGAAAATTGAGACAGTAAAATTATAATACTATTATTGGTAATTTATTGTTAAATATATATATATTATTATTATATATAAATGTTTCTATATTTGCAATAATATTTATTTAGTTAGGCCTCATGTTTGGTAATGTTATACAGTTTTTGTTAATATTGTTTTAGTTGTCGGATTGAGACAAAACTCTGGGTAATTCACCTGTTTTCTCTCAATCAAACACCAAAGTATATGTATGTAAGTTAGATTATATAACAAATTGATCTTTTTTTTGTGTGTACTTTTAAAGCGGGACTGTACGATTTTTACATGTGTTGAATTTTAATATATTGATTAAAGTATGTTACGATGACTCAAAATAGGCAATACAAATTATACTTTGAAGACGAATTTCATAAAATGCAGCAAAGACAAGTTAGCGCTGGTTAAAGCCGATGCCGACACTTTTACTCGTATTTGTAAGGAAACAAAATTGTGTCTTTGTGTCGTATGAACGAATCTGCACTAAAACTAAATTTAGATTCACATTGTACATGTATTATATATATGCTGGCGAATTCGGCTGGAAGCCAATTTCAATTTTAGATTTAAATATCTGGCTTATTTCGCATTTTTCGACACATGTTCTTCTTAACTTTTATTTTAATTTATATTAAAATATATGTATAATAAGTTTGATACTCATTTTATATAAATTCATAAATATTTGACAAAATCGTACAGTCTTCGTTTAATACTCAAAAATCTACGGAATTTTCGTTATTTTTTTTTTCGTGAATTTTTCGTGTCACAATTAATTCCAGTTTAATGTCCCGCACTGATCTCTATCCATACGACACATGAACACTAACATGGTACAATTTTAGTGTTATTGTGTCGTATGAATAGATATAGTCGCGGGACATTAACATGGAATTAATTGTGACACAAAAAATTAAAAACATGCATTTTATATCTACAAACATCCATGTTACCTAAAAACATTTCGTTTTGAAATTTTGCCTTTTGCTATAAGGAACTTTGATTTTTTATTTGGTAACTTTATTTTACGAAATACATTACGAAATTCCCGTTGATTTTTAAGTATTAATGTTACTTTAACCTAGTGGGATAGTTATGAACTGAACTAAGTGAAACTAAGTAATTACTCTGAAAGTGTCAGTATGTTAAGAATTCTCCACTTAAAACTTAGCTCGCTGCATATCTGTTGGTTCCTTGAAAAGCCATCTTTTTGCATGTCTCGAAGAAGTCAACAAAGAGGCAGAACGCTTGATCAGCAAAGGTGTACCTTCAAATGATGAATGGCTGAGGGTGTTCAGGAAATAGGTTGGGTCAATAAGAAAAAATAGGGTATGTCATGTTAGTGGTAATATGATCAAACAATTTCAGGTGTCTGCATAGAAGTGGTGGAGTCCTTCCACTGTCCTGGCAAGTGTATGGAGGTGGTTGTGGTGTGTGCCTAACTCCACAATTTGTGCCTTGACCTCAAGATACCTTTTGACATTGAAGAAAAAGAAGTGAACATCCACAGGATCTGTATCCTCACAAAAACAATCAGCAATGCAGACAGAGAATAATTGCAATGTATTAAAGGATATTTTCTTATGACCTGCTTCATTGAACATTAAAAGCCAGTCAAATGATACGCCCTAGTCAGAACACAATGCAATGATGAAACCACAGGGAATTGTAATTATTTGGTTGATGTTGGTGATTATTTTCACCAAGTGAAAATTTACCTGTTTCACTTTTAATTAAGGAAAATTAAGTATGTACTTGAAATTATATTTTTGAAATGGTTTTAAGTCAATTACTACTAGTACTGGAGCCCTGATTTATTAATATTCTATTTAATTCTGGTTAAGCATAACAAGAGACAATAAAGCATCCACAGAAGTATGGATCTTTTTCAACTCTTCAAACTTCTCTTCTTCAACCGATCTGCAGTGTCTCTATCGTCATTCTCTTCAGTTCTAGCTGCTGCTGTTGGTAACTCCATCAGTCTCTCCTGGTAGCTTGTAACATTACCTGAACAACCGATTTAAACAAAAACAGGGATATAAATTCGCAAGAGTCCAGAAGCCATGGCTCCTAAAATGTGTTTTGGGCTCAAGGATTTTCAGAGAAACAAGAAAGAAACGTTGGGCTAATGGGTAAAAATGTAAAGTTTATAACCCTGCATTATTGTACTTGTTTATCATGTATGAAATATTTAGGGATTTTATAATTATACCCCTGTTGTATTGAAATTTAGTAATCACACTATCCACGCATCTGTCTACCTTGCCTCATTCCCACTTTCTTGAATAGTACACCTATATTGCAATTTTTTTTCGATACTTTCACTCAATAATTATTATAAAGTACTGTTTTGTATAGTACAATAGTGAGAAGTGAATAATCTCAGCTTTCTGTAATTGATTTAAAGAGGTAGAGGCATTTGCCTTTGTTATCATACATCTCATGCATAGCAAATATTATTATAGAACATAACAGTTAAATTACCTATTTTCCTTTTCTGTTGCGTCTTCTCTGTTTTGCCTGTAATGTAATGTGAAACTCTTTTTTTACTTTTTACTGGAACGCATATTGAATATTATTTATTTTTATTTTGTAAACTTATGTTGTATTACACTTACTTGGTGTTGAAATCACACTGGCAGCTTTCTGACTTTGCTGACACTGAATATCTGCAAGTGTTTACAGCTTTCATGTTGTAGTCGAGTCGGTTTCCTTCTTTGCTTAATATGGAACCTAGAAATGAAGAGTACAATGAGGCAATATTTTGTTGGTGTAGTCCATAGAGGTATATCATAGATTTAAGAGGATTTGCCACCTTGGTAAATTTGGGAATCTTGCCTAATTTGCATAAATGGCCGCCGGTCGCTAAATTGAAAATTTAGACTTTTATACTTTTACTGAATATGGCATGTGAGGTATCTTTTTAGGGGTTTAAAGGTATGCTGAGTTTATTTCTGATGTTTTTAAAAAGATTGAGCCTGTCTTTGACAAAATAATAGTCCAAAATAGCTGTTAAAAACCATTTTCGGATCTTTTTTTACAGTAAAATTACATAATAATACCGCATAGTGATTAATATTGCAAAATGTACGCATTTTGTGTGCGTGCGTTCTTAATCAATGCTGTTTCTTAGAAAATGTGTGCAACGAATGACAATATACTGAAAATTCTACAATTTAATCATTTTCTTTTCAAAACCCAAAATACAATTAAATGCCACAACATGATCACCATACTCTGTAAAGCTCCTAGAGATCATGATCAAAGCTTTTATTGACATTTCGTCTGCTTATCATGTGGTGGTCATAAAATGAAATTAAATGGATAAAAGGTAACCTTAAAACGTTCTTCATTAAGCACAATCCAAAATTATGGATAAAAGATTAATTTAGTAGAAAAAAATAATCATAATTATAGCCGAGCGAATCATTTAAATGTAATTGTCACATGTTTTCGCGCAATTCAAGTCTCCATATTATTTACCCGAAACTAAGACGATTGTATTCAATTATAGTATAAAGTTTCCATTTATATTTTTAATAAAAAGCATTTAAAAGGAGTAAGCATTATTTTGTCAAATATTTACGAATTTATATCAAATGTGTAAAAAAAACTTATAATACATATATTTCAATATAAATTAAAATAACAGTTAAGAAGAACATGTGTCAAAAAATGCAAATGAGCCAGATATTTAAAGCGGGACTGTACGATTTTTACATGTGTTAAATTTTTATATATTGATTAAATTATGTTACGATGACTCAAAATAGGCAATAAAAATTATACTTTGAAGACGAATTTCATACAATGCAGCAAAGACAAGTTAGCGCTGGTTAAAGCCGATGCCGACACTTTTACTCGTATTTGTAAGGAAAAAAACTTGTGTCTTTGTGTCGTATGAACGAATCTGCACTAAAACTAAATTTAGATTCACATTGTACATGTATTATATTTATGCTGGCGAATTCGGCTGGAAGCCAATTTCAATTTTAGATTTAAATATCTGGCTTATTTCGCATTTTTCGACACATGTTCTTCTTAACTTTTATTTTAATTTATATTGAAATATATGTATACTAATTTTTAATACATTTTATAAAAAATCATAAATATTTGACAAAATCGTACAGTCCCGCTTTAATTCTGAAATCGAAAAAGGCTGTACAGCCGAATTCGCCAGCATATACTATATATCATGCATGTACATGTACAATGTGAGTTTTGGTGCAGATTCGTTCATACGACACAAAGATACAATTTTGTTTCCTAGCAAATACGAGTAAAAGTGTCTGCATCGGTTTCAACCAGCGCTAATTTGTCTTTGCTGCATTTTATGAAATTCGTCTTCGATGTATAATTTTTCTTGCTTATTTTGTGTTATTGTAACATATTTTTATCAAAATATTATAATTTAACACATAAAAATCGTACAATCTTACTTTAAAGTGATATTAGACGCATTTTTTACTCTTGAATTGAGCCGAAAAGAATTAACGCGTCAAAATAGTAAGTTAAGATGTGGTAACTGACCAGCTACCAGTTGTTATAAAAAAATATACTATATTCGATGTTTTACATGATTGTCCCAGTCCTCTAAGCCGAGCGGACCTGTCTTTGTATTAGGATCGGAGTTAGTGTTTGTGTGCCGTATGATGATATCGGTGCAGGAAATTAAAATTATCCGTAACACAAAATTGTGTCTTTGTGTCGTATGAACGAATCTGCACTTAAACTAAATATAGATTCACATTGTACATGCAATCATTTCTTTTGTCAGTTGTCAAAACGAAATTACGGTTGATAGTCACATGCATTATTTTTCCGGGATATTGTTTTAGAATCACACTGTGTGACATTATGTCACATACTTGAGAACACATGTACAAAATGCCGTATAAGTTTACAATTCAAACATCAAATTATCAGAATACTGCTTTGTAGCAAGAACCGAGAGACTTGAACTAATTTTTTCAAGGAAGAGGTTTCTTTCCTCGTTTAATGCATTGCTGCTCTCGGCCTCTGCAAGCAGTTTCCTCTGGATATCCAGCAGCTCAGCTGAACATTGGCATGCTGAAAATAGAGATGTAAAACACATTCAAATTTGAGCACATAGTTAAGATTTTAGATCTATTGACAAAATTTGATTTCCAAGAATATGCTTATTTCGCATTTTTCGACACATGTTCTTCTTAACTTTAATTTTAATTTATATTAAAATATATGTATTATAAGTTTTTTCACACATTTATAAAAAAAGCATTAATATTTGACAAAATCGTATAGTCTCACTTAAACGTTCGATGCAAATTATCTATGTCTTTATTTACCTCAAATTTATTACTTTTATAAAAAGGTGTTTGTGAAAATTTAAGTCCCCTCTACCAGACTTCAATCTGGCCAGGGTCTCTGCATCATCTCAGTTGCCTGAGTCGACCTAGTCGCCTGGAACACGCCGCGCCGCCAGTCAAACCTTTGGGCCCGTAAATTGTCTCTGACCTTTAGGCTGCATAGCCTTAGAAACACGGCCAACACCCTCTAGTGGAAGAGGAATGCCCGCGAGTTTACCTGTGCAACGTGGAATACAGGGGGAATGTAAAATATGAACCTCCGAGAGACCCTTTCTGGCCAGACCTGTTCATTGTCGTTCAGGCAGGACTGCTCCGAAATAGACAGCCTCTGGCGGTCCACGAAAAGCATAGCCTCATCAAAGGTCTGGAGACCCAGATTATTGATGAGGCATATCACCCTTCTTAACCGCACATGGTCCATCTCCAGATTCTCCCATGCCTCCCGACGAAACACAGGCGGCAAATGCCGGGCCTCCACATGGTGTCTTATAGATCTTACCCTTAATCCACACACGGGACAACCCTGGTTTGTTTCCTTTTAAAACCCACATCATCCTGCTGGGACCGGGATATGTCCTGGTCCCAACCCCTCGATTCAACTATGCACCTCTATCTTAAGGCCTGGACCGTCTCTCACATCGGTCCATACCTCTTATCATCCTACCTTGAAGTGACATTGCCCTTACGGGCTCCGTCACTTCATCTATAGGCCGTGCAATGCCGGTCTCCTCCGCAATTTCATGGTCAAGGTTAGCCGCCAAAGAAGCATCAACCTCCATCTCTTCCGAATCAGAGATGATGATAACCCCTTCTTCGGGGCCAACAGTGACCGCATCCTCCGCCAACCTCACTGGCGACACAGGGAAGTCCAGTGCTGATGGCTGCGAGACCATGGTGGCCCTTCAGCTCGACCTTTACCTCCACCGACATCACTGGCACAGCAAGGAATTCCAGGGATGTCGGATTAGAGACAAGTGCCTCCCCCTCTGGTTCGACCTTCACCCTTCCCAAATCCAACCCCACTGGCGCCGCAAGGAAGCCCAGCAATGTCGCACTGGGGACGAGTTACGAGGTTCAACCTTAAACCTTTCCAACCTCACTGGCAACGCAGGTAAGTCCGGTGCTGTCGGGACCTGAGCCAGCTTTGGCCTCGGTCCAGGTAGCTCTTCCTTACACCGGGGCCTTCCGCTAAGTGAAGCCCCCGGAGTCCTCCGCTGTTTCTTAGGACCGGCCAACACCCTCTTAATGAACGAGTCACTAAGAATTTGGTGGCCGTACTTCCTGGCCTCGGCTACAAAACCTACGCGCCCTTTCCTCCTGGCCAAACTAACTTGACCTGCCACTGCCCTTTCTACCCAGTAAGTATTTTCTATGCAATCGAGCTTAAATAAATATGTTTAAACTAAACTTAACCTGAAAGAATTGAGAATGACACAACAATTTTGGTAGTGACAGAAAAACGACAGAATGACGTCACAGCCTGACATACAAAGCCTCGATAGACTCCGCCCACCAGTTCATTTTCATACTTATATATTGCGATAATGAAATAAATTTGCATACTATTTATGTTTTATCAATAGAAAAAAAACGTGAAATGATGATTTCTAATAACAGAAAAAAAAACTTTTGTTAAAAACAAGGGAATTCCAGTGCTAAATTGTTGATGACGTCATCGAACGGGGAACTCCCGGAATGAAGACAACTGTTTTACACGAAGAATGCTGATGCTTTATTCGAAATATAGTCATAATAAATACAGAGAAGAATTTAAGAACATTAAAAAGCCGTAAATTTGATGATTTTTATCTATTTTATTATTATGATCAATCAGGAGACGCCGGTTATTTATCTCTTTGAGCTCGCTATCAATTTTTTGTCACGCATATTTCCCTGTAAACCATCAAAAAGCATGAAATAATACGCTGTTATGCTGTTATTGTATGATTTGTCAACAAATCTGGATGCCTTATTTCATAAATGAACAACGATTTTCAAAGTCATATTTTATTGTTTTCCCTGTATTACTTCATTTGGAAAGTTTTTTTCAAATGTATGGAGACTTGTACGTTAGGTTTTATTACATAAAGCAACATGCAGTATTCGAAATTAGGGTTTTATCTTTGGTGGTAATAGACGACCATTTTTTTCATCTACACTCATTATAACAGTTTATTCCATTATGTGCAAGATAGGCATTTAATTGAGGAAAAATAATAGCAAATCAAATTATGAATAATTCGATAAACATGCATTTAACCATTACTTTGTATAATTCATGAAATTACTGGACAACCGCTAATTGCATTGACTGAAAAATACTACAATTTCATAATACATAAAATAATACAATTATATACAGCCATTATTCATTAGTTTATAATAATCAGTACAATGTCAAGAAAGGCACTTAAAGCTAACATTAGTAAATTGCAGTGTCCAATCATATAGCATCATTCAAATATTCATAGAAATAATAAAACAATGGCAATGATGGTATTAAAAGCTCACATGAGAACTGTCAACTTGTATGACACTATCGAACATCAATAGCAATTTTTAAAAAACCAACATTGTCATTGATGGCACAAATTGCTGATATTCAAATTCAGTGTCAAATTAGTTGCATCATTTTTCAAACATTTATGATAATAATAATAAATAAAACACATGATGCACAGACGATGCTCTATTAGCGACAAACTAGTGCATTTAAAATAGCCCGAAATAGAGCTAAACCTAAACAAAATTGCTAAAGAATATATTGTATCATAATTTGAATCCCAAATGCTTGTACTATAACATACTAAAAGTTGCATCCCTTTGTATTTTGGGAAAATGGAAAATTTAAGATGGCCGACAAAATGCCCGCCATTTTGGGGAAAAACGCCCATCAGACAGTATTTACCCAAACAATCACCCACATTGATCATCTGAGGTAGTTTTAAATGTTTGTTTGTTCACCAGTAATGTATTGCGATAACTCTTTTACTATTTTTTATGAGTAAACGATAGTTCATTAAACATAATGGTGGTTTTCAACCAAATGAATTGGTAGAAATGCAGAATTTTGCCACATTAAGCTTAGATTTTTGTTTTTTTTTACCAATAAAAGTTACAAAAATGCGGACTTTAGCCAAATCATTTCTAGGTACACTTTGAGTTTCACTTCTTTATATTGAATGTAATATATTGATTGTTTTAAGGACTTCCTATTTCACTTCTAAACATTAAAACCCATTTTTAAAAGTGGGTGGGGTAAATTAAGATTTCAAACTTAAAACATTCCGGCTATTGTATTTTTGTTGTATAATTTTTGTGCAATTAATGACTGCAAAATAATAGGATAGCTAGAATAAGTAGAGGATATTTGTTGGATACTCGTGATCATAAAAAAAAAACATGTTTTTTCACTCGTGGCTGCGAAATAGTGCCTGCGTAAAACATCATTTTCTATGATCACTCGTGAATTAAAGTTACAATACTACTCAAAAATCAACAGAAATTTCGTAAAGTATTTCGTAAAATAAAGTTACCCACTAACAAATCAATGTTCCTTATAGCAAAAGCCAAAATTTCAAAACGAGATGTTTTCTGGTAACATGGATGTTTGTAGATATAAAATGCTTGTCTTTAATTTTTTGCGTACGCAATTAATTCCATTTTATAACCCCGCACTGCTGTCTATTCATACGACACATGAACATTAACATGGTACCATATTTAGTGTTCGTATGTCGTATGAATAGATATAGTCGCGGGGTTATAAAATGGAATTAATTGTGACACAAAAAATTAAAAACAAGAAATTTATATCTACAAACATCCATGTTACCATAAAACATCTCGTTCTGAAATTTTTGGCTTTTGCTATAAGGAACATTGATTTGTTAGTGGGTAACTTTATTTTACGAAATACTTTACGAAATTTCTGTTGATTTTTGAGTAGTATTGTAACTTTAAAATCGATATTCCACCGAATCTAATACATTTTCTTTTTATTTTATGCTTTTTTCACCGTTTATTTACATTGTAAACTAGTTTAACTAGAGAATTTCGCAGGAATAATTATTTTATTTCGCCAAAAAATGACGTCATTTCTTAGTTAAACAGTGACAAATATCGATAGTTTTCACTGTTTGAAACAGTAAAATATAAATTCTATTTCACTGAAATTTCTCTGTAAACCACCGGAAAGCATAAAATAAATAAAGGATATTTGTTCATGTCACTGTAAGATCGTTTGTTATTTCACGAGTGATCATAAAAAATATTTGTTTACGAGTGGCACAGCCACGTGTGAAAATATTATTTTTCAATAAATATAAATAACAAACGATCTTATACTGACATGAACATATTTTCTGATTCTTGTATGCCCCTTTTTCAAGAAAATAATTAACATATGTTTCCCTTTCGCTGAAAAGTTACCCTTTCTTCCGTGGCGTGCCCTGATACATTTCAATATACAAAATGACGTCATTAGTGTTAGCATCATCCTCCACCGAAAGAAATAGTCCAATAGCTGAAAGGTTTTAACATTTTATTGCTCTTGCTAAAATAAGCAAACAAAGTTAAGCATAAAACGCTGCATATATATTCGTACATGTATTTTTACTATTGCAAGTAAGAAACAATAACTTTTATGTCATATAATAAATTTATGCAAATATGTACATTCAATTACACAGATATTTTGATAGAACAAATTTATTACAATCGTATCTGCAATTAGGTAACTTAAACATTAACAAACTTTATGTCACATAATTATTTGTTATTATGATACACATTGTTAAACCTTATTTATTTTATGTGTTTTGTAACAGCGACACAAGTACAATAATAAATGTGCCAAATGTATACTGTGTACTTGATTACGTATCTTAACAGCTCGTGTCCAATCGAAATGAATGACGAAGTTTCCTCATCCAAACATGCTTGTTGTATAGCGCCTGAAAATAAATACAATTAAAACAGTAAACAGATGAACGAGATAAGCGAATAATTGATACATAATTATAAGTAATTAGTATGATATATATGTCAGGCTATGTAAACAGTAATAACATACATGAACATACGAAAATGGTCTTTTGTCATTTTTTTTTATTATATAAACATACACTAGCGGCTTGTCAATTTAATGGCTGACAGAACCAAACGCGGTTAACTATGATTCCGTTTTCTAGCTAGCAGCCACATGCATAAAAAATCATTTTGTCTTAATATTAAAAATATGAATTGAAATAAATCAGTATAATTTACGAGAAAAATTGACGGACACAAACGCTAAAATATTTTAATAAATGATATCGATACATTAAATATATGTACTTCTCACAGGTGTCCGCCCAGAATTCTTCCTTTTTTCTGTTTGTCACTTCAACGCTCACCTTACTGGCTTAGAAAGTACTTGCAACGAAGGTGTGTATGATAGAAATGCAATACTGCTGCAGCTTCTAGAGTTTCACTTCTTTATATTGCAACTCAATACGATAAAAAATGAAAACCATGAGAATGGTTCTTTGTCAATAAATTGTATGAACACTTAAATTGTATTGGTATAATGTGTTCGTCATTAATGATATAAACTGTTATAATAAGTAAAATTTTTAGACAAACATGTTTTTTTTAAAGGATACCTGTTGTAGGCACTCTGACTACTTGGCTGTCGATTCAGATATGGTGTAAGCGGCCTGAACATGCATATCCACTGTCGCCCAGAATGTGATATCTGCCTCTAAAGCGAATATGCCCGTTTGCAAACATCTGGCGTAGACCACTGTTATTGAGAATTCTGCTGTCATGCACACTTCCAGGCCAACGAAAAACAATATTCGTGATTTTTTAAAGCATCAATCACAATTTGTACATTGATACTGTGAAAATCCCGGTCTACAATACCGGGATTGGTCTCTTCCATAATTTGAGCTAATAACAGGGAATCTTGGAAAGAAAAAATCCGGTTTCGTTTGTTTTTCTCGCCATTTTGACAGTTCAACTTCAGTTGTCAGGTTACATTAAGCTGCACAACTGCTGTGGGATTCTTGCATTTCATGGACATGGTCGAACATGAATTCTCGTATAACGTCGACCTCCATCGGACTCATCATTTTCGATTTTTTTCTGTCTTAATTGAATGAGCTAAGCCTTCTTGTGTAATAAAGGCTTGATTGAAACGAATGAGGGGTCAAACGAATTTGCTCAAGATCAAAGCAGCAGACAAATGAATTTGAGTTTTGTTAAGTTTTACCTCTCGCCTTATCTCTCTCTTTATGTTTTCTAGCTAAAATTTAGTTTTTCATATGTCTATCATGGGACTCTTGGAGTTCGGCTTTTTCTTCAGCAGATGCATTTTCATAAGACGTTTTACTTTCAGAGACAGGAACAACTCCCTCAGAGAGACATTTTGCTCTATAAAGTCTGTGCATTTTTTCAATGCTCAAACCTGGAGGGAGGTAAAACTGTCTGAATCCGCCCGGCAGTAGTGACTTTCAACTGTTTTAAGAGATTGAATATGCCCTTTTTCCTTTTCCAAGCTTAGTTCTTATACTCTGTTTGGTCTGACCATCATGCTCACTGGGATTGTAATCATCATCACCATTTTCATCATCATCCCATCCAACATCATCATTGGCATTACCCTCATCAACAAAAAATCAGAACAACCTTCAGCATGTCAAGGCCTACATGGCAAGCAAATCAACCAGTGATGTCATAATTATGATGTCATCAACTAAAGATGTGAAGATGAGTTACTTCCCTTCCAACATTGTACACTTTGCAATTGTTTGTGCTCAAAGGTTGTAACTTGAGATACAACCGTTTTGCATAAAAATTTAAATACAACCATAAGACAAATACATGCTTTAATAGGTATATTTTCAGACCATAATCTTTTATATCAATTAAGGATGTGTATAGTCAAAAAAAATATGTGAGTAACAACCGTTTTGCGCTTAGCCCACGCACTACTCTATGCTAAAGCTGAACCCAACACAAACTTGCATGATTAGCACCACAAAACTACCAGTAGTAGTAAAATCTGTATGAATGAAATGTACATGAACATCCCGCTATGCCCCTGCTCATTGATAAAAATTAACGGTACTCCAGTGTATAAAATATTAATTGATTAAGCGCGTTCTGTGGGTGCCAAAGTTCAAGCCCTATAGGAATAAGATTATGTCATGGCATATGTTCTTTTCAACAATTTCATAAAACATAAGTTACAATTATATATTTGTAAAAAATGAACTGTGTGTCTTTATATACTGATAATATGCCCATTTTATTATTAAGTAATATACAGTCAGACAAGACATGTATTATAAAAGATTCATTAATATTCCAATGAAGTTATGCCAACATATTTCTTTAAAAAAAAGATTTAAGAAGCCACTGTTAACATGGGTATCCTGAATCACCCAACATATACTGATGTCTTTCAGGATTAAAATGGTCTTCCATGAACTGGAAAAGTCCGCAGTTGCGGAGGATTTTCGAATCCTGTACAGATCCGGGCCATCGCGGAACAATGTCTCTAATGATGTTACTGGCATAAACACAAAATACCATTCACTTGTCCGTGTGTCTTCGTTGTTATGTGGAGAGCCAACAGAAACTGGAGTGGGACTTCTGATGTCGTAATCTAGATAAGGTTCAGAATTTGGATGTTCCTCGATGACTAAACGTTTCGGTGTAGTGTCAAATGTTGCCTGTGAAGATTCCGCAGTTGTAAGGGCATCCGATAGCAATTTGGAGGATTTGAAATCGGTTGTTGAGGAGGTAGCGACATCAGTAATGATGGAGGATGTAGAGATGAAAGCAGGATGGGTGAAAGACAAAGTGACTGAATCAGAACTATCAGTTGTTGGAACAAAGGCGCTGGTAGGGGGTTTGGGACTATTTGCCCGTTCAGACGCTCTAGTGGCAGGATCAGGAGAATTTCCGGATGTGATGCCAGTCGTTAAAGTTGGTACGTAGAGTACTGCTACAGACTGAATTTGATCAGGTTGAAGCCCGAGTAATGTTGCAATAGATGCCTGATAGGTTGAGTTGCATGGCTCCCAATGTCCTGAAGGAATGATGACAACCTTAGGAAGGGCGTTCATTTTTCGAACTAGACGGCTGACAACACGTGCATCAGTCAACGTGGACAGTGAAATAGTGGCCTTGATATAGGTTGATTCTGTAGCGCAAATAGTGGTACAGCCAGTGCGGTCCATGTTCACCGATTTCAGGGCTAGATGAGAATGCCTTATGCTTCACAAACGCCCTCTGCATCACTGTCAGCAAGTCTACAGACGCCTGATTGTCTTCTTTGAAGTAAGGCTTTAAATTGTGACGAAGAACCTCCGGTAATTCATGCAAGTCCTTAACAATCAAAGATGTTGCCTCTCTCTGCTGTATTTTCTTTACTGGCTGAGGAGTATCGTGTGTAGCAAAAGGTGTTGCTTGCATGATTTCCTGTGCAGAAAGGAGTCATCAGCTAAGAGTGTAGCCTGCAGTGGAGGGCTTGATATTCTCATTAAAGCTGCATTGGATGCCCCCGTCAACAGTTGTTGACATTCACAATGGCGTTTCTGGTTAATTATCAGTTGATCAACCATAGCTTCCGTAGTCTGCAATTATATCTCTAGACTTTGAACTCGCGTCAGCAATCGCTGCCTGTCTTGCTTTACACTTAAAGCTGATTGACCAACTTTACCACCTCCGTCCCGATGATCTTCGCACAGTACTCAACAATCCTGGCTCCGAAGTCTTCATCCTCAGCCAAACTCATTTCTGAAAGCTGCAGCAGTATTGCATTTCTATAATACCCAAAAATAATAAAAATAACAATACCGCTACAAGCCTCTGAAGGCTGAAAATATAACAAAATTAAAGAAGTGTACGGGGATACAAGTTACTGCATCTACGCAGCACCCATCAAACTGTTGTGGAATTCAATATAAAGAAGTGAAACTCCTGAAGCTGCAGCAGTTTTGCATTTATATTATACCCAAAAATAATTAAAATAGTCTGAAAATATAACAACATTAAAGAAGTGTACGGGGATACAAGTTACTGCATCCATAAAGCACACATCAAACTGTTCTGGAATTCAATATAAAGAAGTCATGTTGTTCTTACTAATAAGGTAACTTTCAAAAACTCCTGTTGTCATCAGATCCAGCTTATGCGTCCTTTCAGCATTTCCTCCCTCATGCGATCACCGTTGAACACAAAATACGGTGGTATATGTGCTCCAAATGCATCCCCACATCCAATAACGGTGGTAGTAGCTAATTTAATAGCATGTGTAGTTTTTCTCTGCAGGCAAAACCAAAAGGGGGAGACTGTTCTATGTCGGGCCCTGTTTTAATCTGGAACTCCAATATTATTGGGAAAGCCAGCAACATTAAATAAGTACTGTTTCTGTTGGCAGTGTAAGGGCATCTATGACTGCAGTTATCGAACGAGAGACTGTTGGCTGACTTACTGCGTAGATATCTGTATCATTGAGTGGTATGCTTGATGTTGCAAAATAGCGCAGTGTCAATAATAATTTTTCAAAGCTGATTTCTTTGTGTTGGTAGAGAAATAATAAGTTTTAGGTGCTGGTTGAAAAAATTAAAATTCAATCCGTGTGAAATCTTTATCTTTGAAGTAATTCAGTATTTGTTAATTTGTCTAGGATATCCACACGTTCCCGGGAGTTCCTTCTTGGCTTTTTGTTATGAAATGGTGTTCAGTTAGAGGAAATCTTGTCATGTAAAACTAAAAACAGATGCTTACCTGTTGAACCTGCCTAACAGAACCTGTTGGCTAAAACTAATACAAGGGCTGTCCAGTTGATACGTATAACCAAGGTTGATTCATAAAAGATCCATGCTCCCGGAACCATGGGTGTATGTACACGGCCGTTAATCATGGGCGCCACCTTTTTTTGGCGAGTCATTAATAAATGAGCCAATGCTACTTCCGAGCTGGCGCTAAGGATCGGATGTTTTGAAATTTTACTGATAATTCTACAGGGTGAGTAGGTTTTATTTGCGAGGCTTGCCGAGCGCAACCATGGTTCAAGCCGAGCATGATAAACTTAATCTTTATCCAAAACTCACATAATATTCTTTTTATCGAGCATGATAAACTTGCTATTTATCACAAGCTCACATAATATTCTGTGTATCCTATTATTGCGTCCCTTTTTCCATTAATAATCATCAAATATCGCATTTTTTGACGATTGTGTTTTTCCGTACTTAACAAAACCCGAGTGTGTCATTTCGCGTAGATAGTATAACAATATATACTCAATGAACTCGTTTCTTTGTCCGTCTCACCCGGTTTAGTTAGAGAGTCGATGAATCTTGCCACATGGTGATCAACGGGAATTTCATGTATTGCTTTATTTCACTTGGTTGTGCAAAATATCTGCGATATCAGCCAATCTTTGTTGTGCAGTGTTGTTATGTTCTTTGTCAGTGATACATTTATTGACATTCAATGTTAACATCCTTAAACTCATTGCTTTGTGAAGTTTCTTTCATAATTTCATCTTTATTTTGATCATTTATGAAAATGTTCTCAGAAGCCAGATTGTCAGTAGCAGGTAGCTCAGTTTATTGTCAAAATACAACAACACTCTGGCATAACACCCAAATTTCTCCCTCTCATCCCGCGCCTTGGCTAGATTGTGCAACACTACACATGCGATAATGATTTTCGTTACTTTGCCTTGCTTCATTCGTACCTAAATGATACTAAAACAAAGAACAATAGTGCTTATTGACAGATTACTACTTAATTAATACCTTTTTTGAAGAACACGAAACATCCGCTTTAGTACACCAAATGTTCTTACGATAACATTTCTCGTCTTCGCATGGGCGTCATTGTACATCTGTATTTGTGTGGATCCTGGTGTTAATATTCTATATTTATCATATTTGATTCAAACATATAACATCAAACTCAACTAAGACATGTTTTGTAACAAACGGTAAATGGACTATGTGTTCAACAGAGATGCACTCAACAGGATGGAGGTAAGGCGTCATGAGAAACTTCCTGCATGGGTATGCACTGTCCTCCAACATAATTCCATCTTCCAAACCTTTGAACAGAACAATTTAACAACAAGTACATAATATGACCAACTTCTTAATGCACATAATTTATTTTCACATCCATTTTTTATTTACCTATTATAAAAACCAATGAACCAATCCTTACCCGGAAGATTATTTTTGAAAGGAGTAGCTCATCCGGCGTGATCTAAGACTGTCTTCGCATCTACAAGTAATTCGTTTCGCTTGAGTGGATACCCTATTCTCGCTCACGTCTAACAGTAACAGGGTTCTCTCTGGCTCAAAATTTGTTTGCGCCAATACTTGCGCCGAATTGAAAAAGTTGGAGCCAAATTCAAGACATTGGAGCAAAAAAAAACTTATTTTTCTTAGTCGTTTTTGTTTATTAAATAGTACCCTCGGTGTAGGTAAAACATGAATTTGAGATATTGTAATGACATGTTCATGTCTTTACCTTGTAAAAGCATAATAAATTAAAAAAAAAAGTAGTAAATAAATGAGTAAGCAACGAGAAATTGCACTTCAGCCTATGTTAGGACGGTTGCTCGCCCTAGAGAGGAACCTAGAGATGTGTGTTTTTAGACACTTTATCTATCAGAGTTGTACGCGGTATACCAAACGTTTCAGCAGCTTTTTTCTTCGACATCCCATTTTCTACAAGTTTAATTGCTGCTTCCAATTTTAATGGCGAATATTGCCGATATTTAGATTTGGCTGAAAGTTGTCGTGACATTGATCTGGAAAAATAAATGTTAAATCGAATTCTAGATTTTGTTAATAAAGCTATGCTATTTTGAAAAAAAAAACCTTCATATAAGACATGTTTTTTCTGCGTTAGTTTAAAAAGGGACTAGAAGTGTCGAAATTACCCGCCGCAACGGTATTTTGTAGGGTAAATTCGACACCCATACATAATGGTTTAAAAAATCGCGAAAACAATGACGTATATGCTGATGCGAATTTTTAACGCAAAATGATTTTCCAAGTTTGTTTTTACCTGTATACTGTATATTTGTTATAAAAATTGGCAAATCAGTACCATATAAACGATATACTGCTCATTTGTTTTGGAAAAAGTCACTCATAAAAAGGGGTCATGTCGGAAAAAAATAACTACGGAAGCGGATATAGGTCATCATAACGGAATTAATAAATTTCACGAGTATTTGTATTTTTTATGTTTGTTCTTGAAATATTTATATTTCTGGTCACCAACCTATTTTTGGAGTCGTACATTATATTTCATTAAAATTAACCTCTATTTAATAATGAACCAATCATTTTCAGGACTTTCCAGACGATTCTTCCACTGCAAATGTATACAGTGAGTGGTGTATTTGTGATAGATTGCCTTATAGAGTTGAATATGAGGTAATAACCATTATTTAATGCAGATAGTGTACTTGAAAAGTAAATAAATAGATAGGGAGTCAAATTTCATTGATCAGTAGCATGTTTGATAAATCATCCACCGCGTGATAGTGGTGCTTGTTTTATTTAATTTATTGAAAACCTTTGCAAACACGTATTTTTAATAAGGTAAATAATTTGTATTTATGAAGCCAAACTAGCATATCTCTTAATGGTAGGTAATGACTGAATGATATATAAATGAATAGGCAAAGTTTCCCTACAAATGCTTAGTAAAAAGAAAATGAATACATGTACGTTTAATCAGTATCACATGGACGCTTATAAGAAAAACTAATCAATTTCTATTGCTGAATGAAAGATGAAAGTTGGTAATTAAAAACTTCGTATTTGTCATCCTTTATGTTGTACATGGAAATAAATCAATATTATGTACTGGTTTTTAAATATGTATGTTTCTTATTCAGTACTGAATAAGTCTGTGTTATTTGTTAAGTCATAGACGACAATCATGCTGCCAAGCTAGGTGAAAATGGTTTGAAGGTTTATTAACAGCCAGCAAAAATAAAGGTACATTCAATCTTGAGTATAATCTTGAGTATAATTTATATATTATAAGAGTCTCACAAAGGATCCATGCAGTGTTCGAGACAATTTATATCGGTGTGTATGAAATTCAAATCTATACAAGATCTCTTCATCACCATTCATTAATATATTAAAGCCCCTATAACGCTCAAAATCAACGAGTATTTCTTAAAGTATTCGTAAAATAAAGCTACCCAATAAAAAATCAATGTTCCTTATAGCAAAAGCAAAAATTTCAAAACGAGATGCAATTATTTCTCTTGGATACATTTTGTATTTCCAAAGGATCAATATCTTTCGCAACAGCAGTCTTTCAATGTAAGTGCAACTATGGCAAATGCTAGTCAACCATTAAAAATCATCTGGCACTTGAACAGTTATTGTTGTTGTTTTTCTCTCATCATTACTTGTCGTCAACAGACGCTAATGAGATCTGCTGTTATTTTTCTTGGATGTAGTCTATGTTCGCAAAGGATTCCGATAAAGTTTATTTACATGATTATGAAATATGGCCGAGCATGAAGCCATCCTTAAAAAAGTTGTTTTATTGCTCGCAGTACATATGTGTGATATTTTAGTTCAACATGTTAAAACTTTAGTTGTTTACATTAATCCTGATTTTTTTTATTTACAGGTGACAATCTGAGTGTTTCACCTGGACAAGTAGTTCATCACGAATGCAGGAAGATGTACTGTCATCCTAATCAACTGAGGTCACAAAAGAAAAAGTCAAACAGTGGCACAACTCCAAATTCTAAAACAAGATCAGAAGGAAGAAAATTCTCATTTGAAACTAAATGTATATTTTGTAGAAATGATGCTAAATAAAATGGAAATATAAGGGCAATGATGTGTTCCCAGTCGGAACGCTGGATTTTCAGACCACCATAAAATAACAATGTAAAAGAAGATGTGATAAATGGGGAAATAGTGTACTGTGTAGACTAGAATATATAAATGATCTACCTGCTGCTTAAGCCAGGTACCATCAAGTTTGCAATATAAATTTCGAAACTGGCTATAAAATCCCAAATCAGCATCAAGATTCTCTGGGTTATGTCCCAAAGAAGAAAGGCAGGCCATCTAAAGATATGTCTGATGATGCATTTTTAAAGACCATGCAATATTTTGAAACATGTGACAATAAACAAGTAACAGTGTCAGACTTGGTAAAGAAAATGAGTGAATTCTGTGTTGAAACCTACAGTACTTCATACATGAAAAAGAAAATCATAGACTATTTTGATGATGCCATAATCATATCAGCAGCAAATGGAAAACGCGATGTTGTAACTTTCAAAAGTACAGCTCATTTTATAAAAGAAATGGGAAAGATGACAGTTATTCTGAGCGACAAGCTATCATAAAACCTGCTGCTAAACTAATTTTCAGTGACATAAAAAGTAACAATTATTCTAAAGATGTATATTCCAAAGGCTCTGAAATAATGTCTTCAAGCTCCAATCTTCAATATGTACCTGGCAGTCTCCAGCTCTTTCTGAACCATATTATTGATAATAAACAAGGAGAAAAGAAGATATCGTCAATTGGTCATTGGTCATGAAGGATCAGAGAATATCCCACTTCAGTTTTAAGAGAAAAAATCAAGTTATAACAATGGGTACAAATGACAGTGTAAAAGTTAATGGTGAAGAGTAAATCATTGATCCACACCTGTTATTCCAAAGGCTTATAACTGTAGCTAACAGCTCTCTAGATGATGTAGAAGGTATGTTTACATACGAACTTTCTTGGAATCCATCATCTTTATTCGAACCATCAGGCTTATTACGCGAAGCAGAGAAACCATTACTGGCACAGTCCATATGGGAACAAGCGGTATGTGGTGTAGATGAAATTTTAGATGACAATGTACAATTCGTGTTGGATGGTGGCTCATTAATACAAAAGATTCTATGGACCTGTGGAGAGACATTAAACACAATTTGTTTGCACTATACAGACTATTTATTAAGGCATTATGGTATGGCATGTGTTGAATTAATTTTGTCAGCAATGTCACCTAAATAGATTCAGTTCTTAAAATTAAGTTGAATGCTTAAACATAAAATCCGGTCACATTGCAATATTATTAGTATGTTGTTTGACCTACAGGAACGATTTAACATATCCTTATGTCGAACAAAAGTGGTAATCAAACAAGCTTTTGGCGTTCTCAAGCGTAGGTTTTCATGTCTACATTATGGACTTAGTGTGAAACCTGACAGAGCGGCCAAAATAGCAGTCGCGTTTGTCATTCTCCATAACATTGGATTAGAGAGGCAAGACATGTTTTCACGGACATGTGACGATGACACGGAGCAGCCACATGTTGTGTATGAAGGAGATGGGTCTGAAAACAGTTAAAGAGACAACATCGCCGAGGCGTTCTTTTAAGAACATAAAGTTATTTCATAAAAATCATTAATGAAAAGATCAGGGTCTGTATTCACCAACGTTTTAAGTCTAAATTATAAGACTTAAACTTTAGAAAGGAATCGAAAAACGTTTTACCTATGAGTCTGATCACAAAACGTCCACATTCAATCTGAAGAGAACTACACAAATATCACTTTTCATTAATTTAACATGATTAACTACCTCTAGAAAACTGATTGGTAAGCTTTAAGTATTGTTTAGACGTAAAACGTTGATGATTACAGGTCCATAACTAAATAGCACTTATATTTGTTCCACATTCATACAAGTATGACATTTGCAAAAAAACGAGGAAAATATTTTTATACAAGGCATTTCAAATTCATATAATTGTTATTATTCATTATTATTCATGCAAATTAAATTATAAGTTTGCTGTACTCGAAAAATAAAGTATTGAGAACATTTCAGATTCTTACTGTGACCGGGTCGACTTTCTCCCAATTGGTTTAGAAGTTTATAACCCTTACCTATTATTTATATTTTTTGTGTGTGGTCACATGATCAAATCGGAGGGAAAAGCTGGCAGACATTTTTTTGTTATATAGAAAAACGAGTTAAATTTCACTCTAGTGCACCAGTAGGTTGAAAGAGGAGAGACAGACGTGAATGAGGAAGTGACATAAATCGACTGCGTAGACATGAGCTGTTTTAAAAAAATTATCCCAAACTGCATACGTTCTTGCTTTGGTAAGAATGTTGATCGTGAGTTCGAAAAAGTTGATAGGAACGTCGAACGTAAGTTCGATGCAGACATCTCTGAAGGCCATACTCTGTACTTTGCAATACCAGAAGGCCTTGCAGAGACTTTCATCGATTGGGAACCGGAGGATGCTTCTATTGGACTCCGGGAATATATGTTCCTTTACAAATTCGTAACCAATGACTTGGTCGCCAAACCTGACGTTTCCTACAAATTCGTCAATACTACCTTGGGGACGTGACAATTAAAGGGTGAATTCCAGAAAAGAACAAGTACTATTTCTCGATGAAACGGAAGGCAAGAAAGCAGCAGTACATAATTGGAGGTGAGTTAGAAGGGGAGACGCATAAATCTAATGAAAGGCTATGATGTTAAGTCGACTGAAAACTGTTATATATTTATAGTGCGAATACAATCATACTTCATAAACACAGTAAAACAAAACGTCATACTTCAAAACAGTTTATCACCATGAAGTGGATATAATTAAATCAAAACTGTATACCACAGTTATGCGCCCATTAACTTATCAATGAACAAGTCTCTAATGTCTTCAACAACGCGCCTTGGGCAATCTTCTTGTTTTAAAACCAGAAATTTAATTTAAATCTGAATTTCAATGACTGACAGTTAATAAGAAAATACATGATTTATTTATTAGCTTTAAGCTACCTTTTATTATTTAAATCGCAGATATCATAGTAGAATTATATATACAGTCCAACCTGTCCCAGCGACCACCTTTTAATAAAGACCACCTGTCTATAAAGACCACAACGATTTCCTCCCGAACGATTTCACTATATATTGAACCTGCGAATAAAGCCCACCTGCGAACAAAGACCAACGACCGCCATTTTACATTCCCAACATTTTATTTTGATAGCTAACAACGAGCACTTCAATCACAACAATCAACAATTTTCGCAACTTTCAATAAAATAACAAAAAAAGTCCGCCATGACGCTGTGATAGTCCCGTGAAAAACATCTTACCAGTGGACTCTTTGGTCGCTAAGGAGATATTGGCAAGTGGCAGTTTACTGTACTCGATAGCAGTTGTTTATTTAACGCACAATGCTTAGCCGCCTGCTTCTTATTAACATATCTGCAATAACTGAAGTTTTAATGTATTCGCTCGAGGAGGCTGACACAACAATTGACCTCAACAATGAACACAAAATATTACCATTGTGCGTGCATGAAACGTCTATGTCTACAATCTTGAATTCCTCCTTTATGGAGGATTCTGAAAATATAGGTATAATGGAATAAAATAAGGCCATTCAAACCTGCCTCTTTTATTAATAATCATACCAGTCAATGGTGCACAAAGCATTGCTATAACGTTTTTATTTATGTATCTTGTTTATTTGCTTTACAATGGGAAAATAATCAATAAGTAGTGATATTGTTTAATGAACTAATGATTAATTTGTAAATAGACACATTTCTGCTATTTCATATGCTATATTTCATACAAGATGGTTCACAACATTTTCATGTTGTCATTGTGTCACTTATATTAACAAGGGGGCCATGATGGCCCTGAATCGCTCACCTGACTATATAATCCCAACCGAGATTCAATCAAGATAAACAGTCTGACCAGATTTCATAAAGATCTGATAAACTGTGACCTCTATCGTCTACAGGAAGTTTTACTATGATTTGACCAGATGACCTACTTTATGACCTCAGTTGACCCATATACAATCCCAAGCCAGATTTTATCAAGTAATACATTCTGACAAAATTCCATGAAGACGTGATGAAAACTGTGACCTCTTTCATCTACACAAAGTTTTACTAGAATTGGCGCGGTGATCTAATTTTTTACCCCACATGACCCATATACGATCCAAAATCAGATATTATCAAGATAAACATTCTGACCATATTTCATTAAGATCAGATAAAAGCTATGACCTCTATTGTCTACACAAGGTTTTTCTATGATTTGACCTAGTGACCTAGTTTCTGACCCCAGATGACCCAAATACAATCCCAATTTAGATTTCATCAAGATAAACATTCTGATAAAGTTTCAAAAAGATCTGATTGACACTCTGACCTCTATTGTCTACACAAGATTTTTCTATGATTTGACCTAGTGACCTAGTTTTTGACCCAAGATGACCCAAATACAATTCCAAACCAGATTTCATCAAGATTAACATTCTGGCCAAATTTTATTAAGATTAGATGAAAACTGTGACCTCTACTGTCTACACAAGTTTTATTTAAACTTTGACCTAGTCACCTTGTTTTTGACCCTAGATGACCCAAATTCGACCCCAACCCAGATTTGAACAAGAACAACATTCTGACCATATTTCATTAAGATCTGATGAAAACTGTGACCTCTTTTGTCTACACAAGGTTGTTCTATGAGTTGACCTAGTTTCTGACCCCAGATGACCCAAATACAATCCGAATCCAGATTTCATCAAGATAAACATCCTGACCAAATTTCATAAAGATTGGATGAAAACTGTGAACTCTATTGTCTACACAAGGTTTTTCTATTATTTGACCTAGTGACCTAGTTTTTGACCCCAGATTATCCAAATACAATCCCAACCCAGATTTCATCAAGACAAACATTCTGACCAAATTTTATTAAGATCTGATAAAAACTGTAACCTCTATTGTCTACACAGGGTTTTTCTATGATTTGACCTAGTGACCTAGTCTCTGACCCCATATGACCCAAATACAATCCCAATCCAGATTTTATCAAGATAAACAATTTTGCCAAATTTGATAAAGATTGGATGAAAACTGTGACCTCTATTGTCTTCACAAGGTTTTTTTATTATTTGACCTAGTTTTTGACCCCAGATTACCCAAATACAATCCAAACCCAGATTTCATCAAGATAAACATTCTGACCAAATTTCGTGGACAAAATTTATTTTCAATATTCAAGTATTTGTAATTACCGCATGCTTAGAATGTGTTAGCTCCGCAAATAATTACGGCAGAATAACCTATGGTTCATTTACTTTTTTATTAATATTTGAATGGGACATGTTTTTATTTCCACATAACAACACAAAAGCTTAACATACAAAACTGTGTGTCACAATAAGAACAATTTAACCAGTCTGTTTTATTGACCGTATTAAAACAAAAACTTTTCTCATTGAAAATCAAAAATCCATGTAATATTTTTAGCTTACCTGTCACGAAGTGACATGCTGAGCTTATGTGATCGTGTGATGTCCGGCGTCCATCTTGCGTGCGTCAACATTTCGTTTGTGTAGACAGTAGAGGTCACAGTTTTTATCCAAGCAGCTTTTATACAGACCTTGATTGTGGAGTTTATAAAATTCAGCTGAGTTAATTAGTAAAAATGTGAAAATCTTAATTTTTGGCATTGAAGAAGTTCTTGTTCGTTAAACAAAATCGTCAATTAGTTTATTTCATATTTTTTTTAAAGCATCTAAAGATATTTAGTTTCAAATTTGTCATTTTGGTCATTATATTATACGACTGACAGAAAAAGTGCATTCTAACACCAAAATGGAACAATTAAATTTAAATCAAAGGAATAATTTATTGTAATGGCGTCAGTTTGTTCTAACATGTTCCACATCTGTTGTTGTTATTATTTCTGTTTCTTTTTTCTAGCTGAAATATAAATGTGCATAAGTATAAGCATTCTATGTAGTTATTATGTCAATACTTAAATAATTATCTGTTCATGTGTTTAATTATAGTTCAATACAATGTGTTTTTAAATACCAAGTGGGTATATTACATTGTTAAAACAACAAGACTGTGTTTGGTTTTGAATATTGAATATATTTTGGCCATATCTACAGTATGTAACATGCCATTTGTACAAAAACAAATTGATAAGCTAAAAATTGATTAAAAATTATTTAAAAGAAAAATTCTTGCTCCAAACATTAAACAACAATTGCATACCTATACCTTTGTCTGGTGAACTTCCTTTATAAACGTCCGACTAATTCCGCTTTTGAGATGTGCATGCAGATTTTGATGACTCTTTAGATTATATTAATAAAGAATGTCATTTAAATTCGAATAAAAAAGACAAATTTAAATTAAATTTGAATATATTAATACATTGATACGGTCTATGCGTATTATTAAGGTATTCATCATATTTTAATGTTACCTTTGTCATAAATTACATTTTATTTCTCAAGTGGTTCGCGGTATTTTCTCTTTTACGCAATCTTGAATGTTCATTACTATATGACGTCATCCATTGAAGACATGCTTATGATGTCATTGATTGAAACTTGCGTATGACGTCATCTTACTACGAGTATTCATGGGGCCGAACTTACGTTTGGCTTCAGTGCCTTTTGGTCACACATGGATAACGGATCACTGTATAGAAAGATGGATAACCAGCGGCCAAATGTTTAATCATTGGTTTAAATTTACCGCGGTAATTTGATTGCCGCAGTTATTTACACGGTTAGGTTACCGCTGTTTATTTTCCTTTGTATAAACGAAATGTCTAAACTTACCGCAGTACAATTACCAACAATGAAATACTAAATATAACGTCATTTTCGCGCAAATGTTAATTTGACAGACGACGTTTGAAATTGACTGGATAACAGAATATATAAAATTAAATACCTACAAGCTTCGAGCGAACCATGACTCGGGCGGTCCGGGCATGGTTGCTCGAGTCAAAGAGATCTGGGTCGAGCTTGTAGCTAGCGTAAATACATGCGGGAACGGCCTGATGACATTAATTTTGGTTGCAATTTACACTTTGAAATGAATACATACACACAAGGAATTAACTAACCAAAATGATGTTTTGTGCATCTTAACATCTGGAAAGAAAACATGCAGGAGTTTTGCTTGGTTAAAGCGGATATGGCCAGACAAGATATCTTCTAACACCTTAACAACATCCCATGACAGAGTCTGAAAGGCGTTACAATAATTACCATGCCAGGGGAAGAGTGGTTATTGAAAGAGCGTTTGGTGTGCTGAAGTCTAGATTTCGGTAGTGCATATATTTATATGATAGTTTACAATTCAAGAAAACCGGCATAACTTTTGTGAATGATCATTATCTTTATTATTAATATATTAAAATAACGTTAGCAAAATTTAAAGTGATATTAGACGCATTTTTCACTGTTGAATTGAGCTGAAAAGAATTAACAGGTCAAAAGAGTTAGTTAAAATGTGGTAACTGACCAATTACATGTATCTGCAACTCATCTTGCTACCAGTTGTTTATAAAAAATATATATTATATTCGATATTTTACGTGACTTACCCAGTCCTCAAAGCTTTATTTTATTAGGATCGGAATTAATGTTCGAGTGTCGTATGATAGATATCGTTGCAGGGAATTAAAATGATCCGTAAAACAAAATTGTGTCTTTGTGTCGTATGAACGAATCTGCACGAAAACTAAATTAAGATTCAAATCGTACATCGAATCTTTTTTTTGTCAGTTGTCAAAACGAAAGTGCTGTTGATATTCAATTGCATTTTTTTTCTTTTTCCGGGATATTGTTTTATTATGTTGAAGCTGCATTAACAAATATAAGTGTATATGAAGTGAAAACACCAAAAATATATAAAGGTTGCTTTAGACACCTATAAACTGTTAGATGCGTCTAATATCACTTTAACATCAATTTCTATACAATAACATAAGTTATTCAATTAATTCATACAGATACACTTAAAGTGAGACTGTACGAGTTTTATATGTGTTTAATTTTAAAGTGAGACTATACGATTTTGTCAAATATTTATGATTTTTTATAAATGTGTGACAAACTAATTATACATATATTTCGGCGTCGGCTTTAACCAGCGCAAACTTGTCTTTGCTGAATTTTATGAAATTCGTCTTCAATGTATAATTTTTCTTGCCTATTTTGTGTTATTGTAACATATTTGTATCAATATATTAAAATTTGACACATATAAAAATCGTATAGTCTCACTTTAAGTTTTAACAATGTTGCAAAATTGCAAAAGTAATTCATGTGTATGAAGCAGAACTTGTGAGACTGTTCGATTTTGTCAAATATTTATGAATTTATATAAAATGTGTAAAAAACTTATTATACATTTATTTCAATATAAATTAAAGTTAAGAAGAACATGTGTCGAAAAATGCGAAATAAGCCAGATATTTAATTCTGAAATCGAAAAAGGCTTCCAGCCAAATTCGCCAGCATATATATCATGCATGTACAATGTGAATCTAAATTTAGTTTTAGAGCAGCTCCGTTCATACGACACAAAGACACAATTTTGTATCCTAGCAAATACGAGTAAAAGTGTCGGCATCGGCTTTAACCAGCGCTAACTTGTCTTTGCTGCATTTTATGAAATTCGTCTTCAAAGTATAATTTTTATTGCCTATTTTGAGTCATCGTAACATAATTTAATCAATATATTAAAATTTAACACATGTAAAAATCGTACAGTCCTACTTTAAAGCGGGACTGTACGATTTTGTCAAATATTTATGAATTTTTATAAAATGTGTTAAAAATTAGTATACATATATTTCAATATAAATTAAAATAAAAGTTAAGAAGAACATGTGTCGAAAAATGCGAAATAAGCCAGATATTTAATTCTGAAATCGAAAAAGGCTTCCAGCCGAATTCGCCAGCATATATATCATGCATGTACAATGTGAATCTAAATTTAGTTTTAGTGCAGATTCGTTCATACGACACAAAGACACAATTTTGTTTCCTAGCAAATACGAGTAAAAGTGTCGGCATCGGCTTTAACCAGCGCTAACTTGTCTTTGCTGCATTTTATGAAATTCGTCTTCAATGTATAATTTTTCTTGCCTATTTTGTGTTATTGTAACATATTTGTATCAATATATTAAAATTTGACACATATAAAAATCGTATAGTCTCACTTTAAGTTTTAACAATGTTGCAAAATTGCAAAAGTAATTCATGTGTATGAAGCAGAACTTGTGAGACTGTTCGATTTTGTCAAATATTTATGAATTTATATAAAATGTGTAAAAAACTTATTATACATTTATTTCAATATAAATTAAAGTTAAGAAGAACATGTGTCGAAAAATGCGAAATAAGCCAGATATTTAATTCTGAAATCGAAAAAGGCTTCCAGCCAAATTCGCCAGCATATATATCATGCATGTACAATGTGAATCTAAATTTAGTTTTAGAGCAGCTCCGTTCATACGACACAAAGACACAATTTTGTATCCTAGCAAATACGAGTAAAAGTGTCGGCATCGGCTTTAACCAGCGCTAACTTGTCTTTGCTGCATTGTATGAAATTCGTCTTCAATGTATAATTTTTCTTGCCTATTTTGTGTTATTATAACATATTTTTATCAATTTATTACAATTTAACACATGAAAATCGTACAGTCTCCCTTTAAGAGATGCTTACACAAAACTGGTGGTGTACTTCCATTCAACCCGACAAAATGTGGTCATGTTGTTGTGGCCTGTATGAAGCTTAATAATCTGTGCATAACGTTGAACGTTAAGGAACCACAGGATGCAGTCCTCGTGAATGAGCTGGCAAATGAGGATGTCTTGAATGTGCATGATGACAATGCGTATTTATTCAGACAGGCAATCATTAAAGCGGGACTGTACGATTTTGTCAAATATTTATGAATTTTTATAAAATGTATTAACAATTAGTATACATATATTTCAATATAAATTAAAATAAAAGTTAAGAAGAACATGTGTCGAAAAATGCGAAATAAGCCAGATATTTAAATCTAAAATTGAAATTGGCTTCCAGCCGAATTCGCCAGCATATATATAATACATGTACAATGTGAATCTAAATTTAGTTTTAGTGCAGATTCGTTCATACGACACAAAGACACAATTTTGTTTCCTTACAAATACGAGTAAAAGTGTCGGCATCGGCTTTAACCAGCGCTAACTTGTCTTTGCTGCATTTTATGAAATTCGTCTTCAAAGTATAATTTTTATTGCCTATTTTGAGTCATCGTAACATAATTTAATCAATATATTAAAATTTAACACATGTAAAAATCGTACAGTCCCGCTTTAACATGTTTTGAATGACTGGTAACAAGCACGTTGTAATTTTGTTTAGTTGTAGTTAAAACAATTCAATTGGCATTGATATGAACTGTTTTGTTAACATATACGTTAACTGTATTTATAAGTACACATTTTCAAAATGACCTTTCGAAATATGACATTTTAGATATTACTAATAATTATTGATATTTTAATAAAAAAAAGAGTTGCCATTTTTTTTTAAAGTGTCATGCAATCAAATATATAACTTTAAACAATATGTATGTGTTTGTTTTTCCACTTACAACAATTCATAATTAATGAAAATTAGTTTTAGCTAACCTGTGCATATTCTGCCACAAGGCATAGAGCTTAGATATTTGGCATATAACATTGTCCAGTGGACATACCAAAATTGTTCAAATTGTGCAGTTATACTAAAGAGGCATCTGTTGTTACAATCGTGTAAGGCAGCTTAAATTTATAATACCTATCAGTTAAAGAAACTTGACACGACATTGTTGCTGATTATGATATCAGTCAGCTTGTTAACATATACTGTCAGCTGTTGCAAGTGCATACTCTGTTCACGTTGGGCACAGATCAGTCCTTTGAGTATGCACACTTTTTCTTCTTCAAGTTTGAGGATTATTTTCCGTTGACTGCTTGCTGCTACATCTGTAAAGTCAACAATTCCATGACAAGATGGTCAATAAGGCCCTATATCGCTCACCTGATATTTGTTTTATTTCTACAGACAGGAACTATTTTGAACGCAACAGCAGTATCATTAGAACATGTACCAAGCCAAATATCTGAACTCAAGGCAATGTAGCTTATGGAAAAAAAATTTTTTTAATTGAGTATTTACGATTGTGTCAAATATTTATGAATGTATATAAAAAAACTTAATATACATATATTTCAATATAAATTAAAATAAAAGTTAAGAAGAACATGTGTAACAAAATGCGGAATAAGCCAGATATTTAATTCTGAAATCGAAAATGTATGTCTAAATGCCTAATAACTATTTGACAAAATCGTGCAGTCTCACTTTAATTTTGTGAATAACATATGCATCGCTTAGTTTGTATAGTTTATATTTTAACGATATAAGATACATTCCACGCCTATCGCACTACGTTCTATTGACATCTACAATGTATCAGAATGTTATAAATAAAATGTGTAAATATTATGTGAATATGGGTAAATTCAATGAAACACTGAGACAATCACATTGTGAATCATTTATATTTAAAATGGTGTACCCCCCCCCCATATTCCATCCCACCAAAAAGTGGCCGTCCGACGGTGCCAACATCACGAATAATTATACTGGGTAATGTAAATAAAAGACTGCATAAATTAAACATTGTTTTTATTAACATAACAAACATTTCTCAAGTTCTTATCTGATGTTATTCATTATCAAATCCTAAAAGATAAATCTAGTTATCTAACCTCGTTATCCATTCCTTTTCTCAATGAGTGCCAAAACGGAACTGAAGCCAAACGGCAGTTTGGCCCTATTTATACTCGTAGTAAGGTGACGTCATACGCATGTTTCAACGAATGACGTCATATGACTAAGCAAATCTTCAATAAATGAGGTCATATAATAGTAAACAAACAATATGGCGGAAAAGAGGAAATACCGCGAAATACTTGGGAGATAAAATGTTATTTATGACAAAGGTAATCATTATAATATGATGAATTAATAAATAATATGCATATAATTTATCAATATATTATTATATTGATTATGATAATATTACATTTAATAATTATAGAATAAACAATGATTTATTCATGACATTGACATTCGTTCTCAGTGTACATTGTAACCAAATATTTAAAAGTAATAATAGGCTTTGACATAGGTCATAGCATTGCCCCTCCTATTGGTCCCCAATAAGAAGTTTGAACGTACTATTTGTATGGTAGTATGTTACCGAACCTTTTCTTTAATTTTCCATCTTAGAGTTAATTACTCTTCTTTCGCTTCCGTTTCCGGCATTTCCGTTTTACAAATTTAAAGAAAATGGCGACAGCATTTTCAGCTGCAACTAATCATTTGAAATCCGGCTATTTGAAGATGTGTTTTCTATCAATCATCATCAACTACGAATAGTAGGTACACAATCTATTATCTGCAATGCTTTTTGTATGCAATGTAACCAATAATGAACACATTTCTTTGTTTGAAAGAACCTTTATCATAAATTCATAATCAAACACATCACACATTCAAACTCATTATTCATTCACAATTATCCAATAGCATCATAATTTAATTCATTCATACCATTTTCAATTATTCCTACAATGAATGTTATTAGTATGAAAGCAATAATTTCATACGGTTTACTAAATATGAATATACGAATGAATAAATGCATAACATAAACACACGTGACTATCAAGACAAATTACATTTTAAGTACTGACGGCGTCTGTGTCAGATGATTTATAACTATATAGATACATTAATAATATTACAAATACATATTCTTCATTATTAACTTTAAAAACACAAGGAAACATTAGCTGTCATTTAAATTCAACTCGATTTAGTCTTCAACATCCACTGACACTGATTACAATTTCAAATTTGACCTTTTTTCTTCGCACATTTTCACGAGCGAATTCAATCCAAGAAATCTTGCTTCTAGGCTGATCAAGGCCAATTCCCGCCTTGTGTTGGGGAGAACATCCAACGATATATGGCATTTTTGATGTTGGAAACTAAGATGGTTCAGAATAATGTCAAAGTAAGTTGGGTCACGATCAATAAAGCCCGAGTAATTGATGTTAGAGTTTCAACTGTTGGCCTTGTTGTAATGAACAACTGTCCTCCCACATTTATTTCGATTAATTCAATTTTTCCTTGTCTGCTAACTTCAATTTCTTGTGAAGTTGTTTTTGGTTGATCTATTACCTTTTCAGGTTTGTGACCCTCAACATAGGGTTCTTTCCCTTACAGAGAAATGGATGAATCGTCTGATGAGGACGAAGAGACAGACGCAGCACTTGAAGAAATGGATGAAAGCGATAAGCTGGACTTCATGGCTCGTTTCCAGTTATTCTGGTTTTCTTCTTGGTGATCCTCCGGCAAGCGTTTAACAGAAAACACAGGTGTTGGTCTCGTAGCCACCCGGCGCGTTGGATAATTATTATCTGGCCTTTTTCTGCTTCTGCTCCTCGGGCGCCTGTAGTCTGAACGAAACGAATATAGTCGTCCTTGTTGTTGTGACAGGGCCCACTGCTGGGTGTGTTCCTACGAAAGACTTTACAGCATTTCATGCACTTCCACGACACGCCAGAATGTTGTTCCCCGACGTGGTTATAGCACTTCATTCTTGTTGGGAACTTAATGTCTCCATTCACCAGACAGGTATAACTTTTCTGAAAAAAAAATGAGAACAAGATAAAGCTATATTTAACAAACATTGTCTGATTAATAATTTCCTTCAAAATACTTTTTCAACTTGTTAAAATACCAAATTGTATCACCAATTTCGTATGTTTGTAAGTTAAATTTCAAATCGTAGTTCTTTTTCATGACATCGCTTGAAAGTTTGAGCTTATTTCTGGCAAAATTATGCACATCATAGAGTCTTTCCTTTAATTTGTCTATGTACTCATTGCCATTTTCATTTAGTCTATTTTCAGAACCTGAAGGATGACCAAAAACAAGATCAATGGGCAATCTCACGTCGTCATCGAACATCATTTTATATGGGGTGTGACCAGTAGCAGAGTGAACAGATGACCTGTATGCCATCAAGCAGAAAGGTACATATTGATCCCAATCATCACGAAATTGTGATACAAACGAAGTCAACATGCTAGTAATCGTTCTGTTCGTCCTTTCTGTACCATTATTTGATTGCGGTCGATATGGTGTAGTTCTGGGGTCTGAATACCAAAGAGATAACACAATTCTTTAAAGGGAGACTGTACGATTTCCATATGTGTTAAATTGTAATATATTGATAAAAAATATGTTACAATAACACGAAATAGGCAAGACAAATTATACATTGAAGACGAATTTCATAAAATGCAGCAAAGACAAGTTAGCGCTGGTTAAAGCCGATGCCGACACTTTAACTCGTATTTGCTAGGAAACAAAATTGTGTAGTATGAACGAATCTGCACTAAAACTAAATTTAGATTCACATTGTTCATGCATGGTATATATGCTGGGGAATTCGGCTGGAAGCCTTTTTCGATTTTAGAATTAAATATCTGGCTTATTTCGCATTTTTCGCCACATGTTCTTCTTAACTTTTATTATAATTTATATTGAAATAGATGTATAATACGTTTTTTACACATTTTATATAAATTCATAAATATTTGACAAAATCGTAGTCTCCCTTTAAATAAATTGGACTCAAACTGAACACCTTGGTCGGAATGAATTTATAATGGCATACCCAAAGTTTGTAAGACCTTTTCTATCAAAGCATTTGCTACAGTGACAGTTTCTATATTTGGTAATGGAACACAATCTGACCATTTTGTAAACTGGTCAACATCAACCATCAAATATTTATTTCCTTTTTTCGTAAGTGCAAAAGGACCAACAAAATCTATAGAAATTCTTTCCCATCTAGCACCACAATTAAATTGTTTCATTGGGGCTTTATTTTTAACTGGAGGGGACTTCCTTCTTCGGGAATTGGTCGAAGATGATTTAACGCGGACATGCAATCGGTCTTTCGCTATTAAACCGATAACACAAGTACCGTTCAATGACATATAATAAGTTAGAGGACGTAACATTACTAAGCATTTCATGTTTTAATATGCCTAAATGACAGCATATGACTAAGCATGTATTCAATGAATGACGTTATACAATATTAAACATTCAAGATGGCGAAAAAGAGAAAATACCGCAAAATACTTGGGAGATCAAATGTAATTTATGACAAAGATTATCATTATAATATGATGAATTAATTAATAATATGCATAGAACTTATCAAAATATTATTATATTGATTATGATAATATGACATTTGATAATTATAAAATAAATAGTGTTGTATTCATGACATTGACATTCGTACTCAGTGTACATTGAAACCAACCAATTAAAGCCGGTCGAGTTGATATTTCTCACAACAATTTGGTTTTCTCAACTGACCAGAATTGGTATTCATCAAAAACATTCTAAAGCTTAACTCTTCCAAACTGATGTGCAAAAAAAATGTCAAAAGCATCAAAAATACGAAACCTTATCATCACGGTGCCTACGTATATTAAACATTGAAGACAAATTTCATAAAATGCAGCAACGACAAGTTAGCGCTGGTTAAAGCCGATGCCGACACTTTTACTCGTATTTGTAAGGAAACAAAATTGTGTCGTATGAACGAATCTGCACTAAAACTAAATTTAGATTCACATTGAACATGTATGATATACATTCTGGCGAGTTTAGCTGTACAGCCTTTTTCGATTTCAGATTTAAATATCTGGCTTATTCCGCATTTTTCGACACATGTTCTTCTTAACTTTTATTTTAATTTTTATATTGTAATGTATGTATAATAGTTGTTTACACATTTTATATAAATTCATAAATATTTGACAAAATCGTACAGTCTCACTTTAATAAGTACGTGACTTAGTACTTTCATCGAACCACTATGCATTATGTGATAACGTAAAGAAATGTGACACTGGGACGGGGTAACCTGAGTGAAGAGGAGGAGTTCCTTTCGTAAATTGTCGAATATGTGATTGTTGTGTATGTGTTGTTTGCGCTTGGGTATGTGGTATGTGATAAGATGATGCTGTAGATGTGATTATGTATGGCAATACAAAATAATAAAAGTCGATGCGTGTTGTGTCAAATATTGATTTTTGGTTCTATAGTAGTTAAGGGCTAAATCTAACGATTGATTACAACACTAAATAAGTAACACAACCTAATATTAAGACTGGAATTACAGCTAGAAACTTAGGTCAGTATCTTCAAATTAAGTTTGAAACTAATAACTAAAATATATTCTCGAATATCTTTTCCATCCTAAGGCAATTTCCAAGTAACAGTATATATAATACCTTACCTGCTATACATTCCCGAAATTTTCACCCAGTTATGAAAACATGTATTAAAAAAATTGACAACCTGTTGTCACGGGCAGCAAGAGGGTGTACATGGGATCGCTTGTTTGAATTTTTTTCCGCATAAGGAGGCTCGGGCGGGGTCTGGTGTGCGGGCATGCTGGGTTCGGCTTGGTCGGCGGGGATGCGTTTGTGGAGGTAAGGACGAAATATACTTTTAAGACTGACTCACGCGAACAGGTGGACTACCCCCTCCAGACAACTACACAACAGTCACATGCAATATATAACACATAAGTCATATCAGCACACCAACAAACTCTTGATTAAAACAATACTTCATTGTATTGTTACCTTTCTTCATCGGAATTGCTCGTCTGATGAGCCACAGATTTAAATCAATACCAGAGCACAAAAGTGGCGTGTTCTGATAAAACTGGGCAAAATGCTTGTGCGTAAATTGTCATCCCATATTAGCCTGTGCGGACTGCACAGGTTAATCTGGGATGACAATTTACGCACAAGCATAATGCCCAGTTTTCTCAGAACACGACTCAAAAGGTCTCATTGGCCACCGCGCTCTTTTTATCAAAATTATATCTTTGGCGAAAACCGAGCAGGCGGGGTAAATTTGCCCTGCTTTGGCTCATAATTAAATCTTTTCCTTGAAAGGTCATTGGGGAAGGTATGCCTATACATGCAGTCGTGAAGACGCAGCGGGACCTGTAAATAAACTTCTAAATACACCAACACGAAAGTTGTGTTGAGGCTGTCCGTTTAGCGCGTTGGTTGGTAAACGCGCTGCTCACCTTGGCGACCCCGTTTTAATACATGCCAGGAAGCATGTAAGTCTGGTAGGTGATCACCATACCGGACCAGTGGGTTTTCCTAAGTGAACTCTCGCTTTCCTCCACAACACAAGACCACATCTAAGTTGACAATCCTTCAGTAACATCTAGAAATAGCTTGAAATTACAGATATGATTCAAAATTCGTCCCGAATTTCGTGAGTCTAGTAAGTAAATTAGGAATGAGTACTGGGGCGCGCTCCATTAGCACCGTGGAGGCCTATAGGAAGTGAAACCTTTGGGGCCCACGCAGTGTAATTGTTGATTTTGTAACTACAGTTAAAATGTATTGATTTTTGTTTAAAAAAAATAATTATGAAATAAAGTCAAATATGATTGTTTATTCAATCATTTATCCGATATATAAATACGGTGTTTAAACGCGAATAATTATTCCATTAGTACCGCGAGAATACCGTGTTGCAGGCTAAGTTAGTAAAACATTTCTTTCGTCACGGTGTCATTGGGCCCCGTTAGGTCGCGGGGCCCATAGGCAGTTGCCTCCTCTGTCTAATGGGTAATCAGGGATTGGCTCCGGGTCCAGACATTGGACAGCCTCCGTCGCGGAAGGACCTCAAACACTTTGAAATACAAGAATGTTGTATCGAAATGCGCTGAAATCACCCACGGCAGACAAAGCCGTGAACTAGCACCGAGCAGATATTTAGGTATCACAGTTATTGTTAATCGATGTCAAATCACAAACATTTGTCACGAGNGGGGGGGGGTGACGTTATCTATAACGCATGAATTAACAGGGGTTCGACGAGATTAATAATTTACTGTTCAGCATATTTTACTCAGTCGACCGTCGTACGTGTTCATATGTGCAGTCGATGACACAGCCAAATATAATAAAACTAAAAACATCGAATAAAATTGTAACACGGTGTTCCATAGTAAAATTGTATACATACATAAAATCTCTCAATTTGTTTAATAAACTGCAATGCATACCAGGGGAGACAACCTTCGGTTGTTGTAATATAATTATTTTGTACTATTTCCCTTTAATTGCAATCGTTTTACTTAGTAATTGAGCATATTATGTCACACTCATTAAATAAAAACAGACGATGAAAGTCCAAAAAACTCGTAACAGGACGAGCTTGTCATTGCACGGTCCACAATGTCAGCTCATGTAAGATCCGACGGTTCATCCACATCTGAGAACTTAGTTTAGTTTAAACCTATTTATTTTAGCTCGATTGCATTTAGAGTACATACTACTTATTTGAAGCGCTCTTGAGTCCGTTTCCTGGGCCTAGAACCAGTACTTGGTTTCCTTGGGGGAGATCTAAAGAACGCTCCCACAGTGGAGATCGTACCCGTGACACCATTACACCACGGCGGCATGAGCTAAACGACGAGCAACACACTTCCCTTGCAGGATATCAACGCTACATGGTCGACCAAGGCTTACTTGTTAAGCTCTTATGTAAAAGGTGGGTTTATTGACAGCGAAAGATGAAAAAATAGAAAATACACGTCATTCACGTACGTTTAAACTACTGCACGACATATAAACATCATCAATTTATGTATAATATCCAACAAAATGCTTGCCGTGTATATCAATGTATCTAAATATACAGTATACAACTTAATTTGCTGTAGATATTGTCCGATTATTAAAGCCCCAATAATACTCAAAATTCAACGGAAATTTCGTTAGGTATTTCGTAAAATAAAGTTACCCAATAAAAAAATCAATGTTCCTTATAGCAAAAGCCAAAATTTCAAAGCCATATGTGTTTTGGTAACATGGATGTTTGTAGATACAAATTGCTTATTTTTAATTTTTCGTGTCACAAGTAATTCCATATTAATTTCCCGCACTAATATCTATTCATACAACATACGAACACTAAAATGGTACCATGTTAGTGTTCGTGTGTCGNGGGGGGGGGGGGGGTGACGTTATCTATAACGCATGAATTAACAGGGGTTCGACCAGATTAATAATTTACTGTATAGCATATTTTACTCAGTCGACCGTCGTACGTGTTCATATGTGTAGTCGATGACACAGCAAAATATAATAAAACTAAAAACATCGAATACAATTGTAACACGGTGTTCCATAGTAAAATTGTATACATACATAAAATCTCTCATTTTTTTTTTTAATAAACTGCAATGCATACCAGGGGAGACAACCTTCGGTTGCTGTAATATAATTATTTTGTACTATATCCCTTTAATTGCAATCGTTTTACTTAGTAATTGAGCATATGTCACAATTATTAAATAAAAACAGACGATGAAAGTCCAAAAAAATCGTAACAGGAAAGAACATTTGTTCTTACCCACAACTTTTTTGACAGGACACCAACTACAAGCATACACTGAGAAAAACTGGGGTCACCGCCTTTTAACGACCAATGCTTCGCATTTGTGGGTTTAAGACAACGCACTTAAAGGGCATGCTCTCGTGTGCGGTCGGCGCGGTTCGATAGCGACAAATGCCACTGAGACAGGCCGCCGACGAGCTTGTCATTGCACGGTCCACAATGTCAGCTCATGTAAGATCCGACGGTTCATCCACATCTGAGAACTTAGTTTAGTTTAAACCTATTTATTTTAGCTCGATTGCATTTAGAGTACATACTACTTATTTGAAGCGCTCTCGAGTCCGTTTCCTGGGCCTAGAACCAGTACTTGGTTTCCTTGGGGGAGATCTAAAGAACGCTCCCAAAGTGGGGATCGAACCCGTGACTACATTACACCACGGCGGCATGAGCTAAACGACGAGCAACACACTTCCCTTGCAGGATATCAACGCTACATGGCCGACCAAGGCTTAATTGTTAAGCTCTAATGTAAAAGGAAAAGTGGTGGATTTATTGACAACGAAAGATGAAAAAATAGAAAATACACGTCATTCACGTACGTTTAAACTACTGCACGACATACAAACATCACCAATTTATTTATAATATCCAACAAATTGCTTGCCGTGTATATCAATGTATCTAAATATACAGTATACAACTTACTTTGCTGTAGATATTGTCCGATTATTAAAGCCCCAATAATACGCACAAATCAACGGAAATTTCGTAAAGTATTTCGTAAAATAAAGTTACCCAATACAAAAATCAATGTTCCTTATAGCAAAAGCCAAAATTTCAAAGCAATATGTGTTTTGGTAACATGGATGTTTGTAGATACAAAATGCTAGTTTTTAATTTTTCGTGTCACAATTAATTCCATTTTAATTTCCCGCACTGATATCTACTCATACAACATACGAACACTAAAATGGTACAATGATATGATATGAATAGATATCGTCGCGGGAAATTTAAATGGATTTTTTTATATCTAGATGATGCCTAGGTGAAGTTCGAATATGGGTCATGCCGGGTCAAAAACTAGGTCACGGGGTCACTTAGTGCGTATTCTGTGTCAATGCGGTGTGTGGGGGTATTCGTCACCTTAGTGACAAAGCTCTAGTTATTCATTAATGTATATAATGTTTATTCTATCATTATCTCTGAAATGTTTTGTTTTGTTTTAAAGAAGATTATTCATACTTCATTTTACCCATTTGTTTTCAACCATATGCAATGAAACGTGTTTTAAAACGGTATGTGACCTTTGTTAACAACCACGAGGAAATGTGTTGGTACGGACGTATTGTTATGTAAGGAAACTGCTTGTCCGCATTCAATATACACTCATCACAAACTAACAAGACTGGGTTCTAGACAACAGCATAATCAGCATATCGAAATACATTATTATCATAACAATCTGTAATGGTCGTCCTGTTTATGTATGCGCAATTAAAATCCCAGTTAATTGTATACAATGGGAGAAAAATGTCAATAGTAACTGTATTATGTTACAGTTTGCATTCAGAAGCATTTAATCGAAATAATACTCATTAAATGCATGACATTTAAAATTGTTAGAGTATAGGACATTCAGCCGTTGTATTTCGCGGGCGTGAGGGCGGGCGGATGGACAGAGAGGGAGACAGACAATTAAAGTATCTTCATTGTTGCAAATAAAACCAAACACAAAAGTACGATACGGTTATATGTATTAGCAGTTGGGGCCTTCAGTACAGAATACACTGTTTAGTCATATACACATATTTATAACAAGTAACAGTTTACATCCCCTGGTTTTAGTCTTAAATCAATCAGTTCTGGAAAAACTTGGCCTTATGCAAGTGCGTAAAGTATCGTCATTTATTATCCTATGTGGTCCGCAAAGGCACATTAAGGACAACACTTTCCGCGTACACTGGAATTTCGTTTAGAAGAGACCTCCTTAAAACGAACATTTCCACAAAAGCGGAAAGTGTCCCTGATAAAAGCGGAACCTAGCCCTAATCTTGGATGACACTATACGCACATGAATTTCGCCCACGTTTGTTTAACTTGAGACCGCACTTTACGATGTGATCGTATGTTTCGTATTTTCAAACCATGTTTTAAATGCGATACGTCCTGTCACTGAAATGCAGTTCTACATTAAAAGACAAGACAAGCTTTAAGTAGACGCCGAAGACACTGAAGAAGCCGTAGCTGAAGAAAACGTAACGTTAGTAGTTGTAGTAGTAATCAGCACATCTCTCATTGAGATCTCGTACGATCGTCTCGCACGTGCCGAAATCTCGCATTTTCTCTGGTATCACCATGATGACGCTTTTGATGCTATGGCTCTTTGGATCACTCATGACGAAGTGATCCCGCTAAAAGTACATCAAAACATATGTTATCATATATATTGCTGATTGGTGTTTATTTTAAGCGTATTTTTTACCACTTTGCCTTAGCTATATTGAAAGCTGTTTTACTGATAATTATTATAGATGTTGTGTTGATAGTTTATTGTTTTCACTTTCTAGATTTATCAATTTTCTGACAATAGCAACTTATACCCGGTCGTTTAATTTTAAATCTTATATGACACTCTCTTCATTTTTCCACACATAACAAAATACACAGAAAGTACTTCCTAACCTTAGCATAAGATACTAAAACAATAGTTCACATTTAATTCACATGAGTATGTATAAATATTATTCGCTTTATCGTTTTTGTCGTTCACTGAACAACTTTGTGTTATTCTAAAAACGTTGATAATTAATTAATTTTTCCAAATGTTATTATATTAACTTACAAAATGGCACTATTTGAAAGATATAATATAGTATAATCAGATATGAAAAATGGGGGGAAATATTTATTTCGCTAGTCTGTACACAACTTCTTGATAAGAACTATGACCAACGCCCTCGCGTTTATTACATAGCAGATTTATACCTCGCAGTTTAAAATACTATTTTTGTTTCTGAAATCTTGCATCTAATAAAAAACAGGAAAATTGTCTATCGTATAAACATAAAATGTGTACCATGGAGCGCTCCAGGAGACCGCAGTTGGTCGCAAAGTTCTACAAGGCGTCGCTGTGACAGTCGTCTGGAAACCGCAGAGGTGAGGTGTTGGATTTGCTGTCATATTTCACTGACCACCAGGCTAAAAATTAATCAACAATACTTTAGCCACAATATAGAATGTCGAGGCCGTCAGAAGAAGTTATGATGGAGATGATGATGAAAGAATTTTCGAGTAAGAGGAGGGTGTGGCTGGGCTGAAAAAAGGCATGGTGACCTCATTGTTGAACAATCATCGATGGTAAACTTTGTACATTATTAGTGACTCAATTATGCTGTTTACGATTAAATACTTAATCATAAATTACCGGCGCGAAAAATGTGTTTTATTAATGCTCTCATTTATATTCGGTTTATTCCTTGCACGATTAGCACGATTACACATGACCCGCGTTTGCCTTTTGCGTTAAGCGTAGACCAGACCAGCCTGCGTATTCGCACAGTGTGGTCAAGAGCTGCGATGTCCGTTAATTTGCCCACGTAATCTTGAATGACTTTATAGCGGAAATGGTAGCTGACCAAACTGCACGACTAAGCAGACTGGCTGGTTTGGAGCTACACTGACCGCGTATGACTTAAGGACCATTTTCGCATGACGTGGCTCAAATGATGCACAGCCGGTATCAAAGCCGATTTGAACACATTTCGCCCAAAAAATCAAGCAATATTCAAATAAAATAAAAATAAAATAATAAAAAAATAACAAAATTATATAACAAAATGTGAACATTGAGTCATAGAAGTAGCCCTTATAGAAGCAGGAGTAGTACCAGAAGTAGCAGTAGCAGAAAAAGCAGAGGCAGAAGCATAAGAAGCAGACACCGTTAAAGCATTAGTAGCAGAAATATAAGCGAAGGAATTGTTACACAAATCTAACCTCTTGCAACGGAGATCATCAGACCTACGACGAAGAGGAAAACCACAGCCTTGTTCATCTTTGTGGACTAACAAACACAGACAGACACGCGCTGATATAACTGCACATCAGAGTGATCAAATTATAATTCAGTGCCTACAATTACACCAAGTTACGGACATTAGCAATTAGGCGAATACATTATTATGCGTGTTTTACTTTTCCAGTCCGACACTATTTATCGACGCTAGACCGAATTCTCGGTTATGTCAGATTAAATATAACTGTATTTATTTGTTACCCGAAATGTACAGTTGTGTGTTAAAGCCTTCACATTAAAAATTAATATTGCCATTTTTTTTAAATATTCAGACAAACTTGAAAATAGTCCATTTGATCATTTTGTGATTAAGAAAATCGAAACCTAAGTGTTGGTCATGACACCTGAAAGAAATGTGTGTATACGGCTCGCCCGTTTGATTATTGAACATAAGTAAGTGCATTTTAAGTGTTGTATGGTATTATATCGATCGCAAACAGTAAATTTCCTACTGAACAAGAATATGCGACTTTGCCAGTTTGACTGGTCTTACAAGTAGGGTGGCCAACACCTAAATAACACTCGAGTTGTCTGGTATTGCAGCAAGGGTCGACGGACGTGTTAATTTCCTTTACAATACTTCAGATTAAATGTGGACAGACAGATAGACAGACAGACAGATAGTTTATTTACGTCTCACTTTCGTACATGTTATTACAGATACACATATAAAAATATGGTAAAAATAAAAGACATGTATAAAACCACTCAGTATGAGTTATGAGAGACACACCTATAAATATACATATATATAAACAACTGTTATGACATAAATGATGATAAAAACGCTGTAGAACATGATAAAAATCATTTGTTAAAAATGTGACATAAAACAAAAACACACTAGTACAATAAGCAACACATATCTACAAAATATTATCTATCTATACAAGGTATTTTGTCTGGTGACTAGTATATCATGACAAGCTTTGGCACTGTATTTAACGATTTCGTCATTAGATAATATGTAACAGAATTTGTTATCATCACTATACTCAGAGAAATCCGGATTTATTTCAAATATCTTTGTGAACAACTTTTCTCTAATATCTTCATAGAGATTACATGACATAAGAACATGATATTCGTCTTCCACTTGGTTTATACAGTTAAAACAAAAACGTTCATTTGGTACAATTCCCTGATATCGTCCAGTTTCTATTTTAAGTGGTGCTACACCACAACGGAATTTAGCAAATGCACTTCTATGGGACCTAGGTATAATATTATTATTAACATAAGACTCAGTGTTATATGTTTGCTTAAAAAGCTTGTATGTTCTTAGTTTATTTCCTCCTCTGCCATGGGCAGCTTGTTCTCTGTTTATATTATTTAACCAAACAGCCTTATAATCATTAAATAGATCATCAATACAGTTATTGGTTATATATTTGCGTTCAGATGTCGAATAGCTATAACTGATGTCCAGCGGTACTTTCATACATATCTTGTGGTGCCAGTTCTTTGTGTGGTGTCTTTTCATGTAAGACCATTTAAACACTTTGTAGTTGATACGGTTATTGTCCATACTATTTAACCGGAACCAGTTAGTGAGAATCGACTTCCACTGCCGTGCATATGGGGGGAGCCAACCCATATCTCCAGTTATTCCCGCGTTAGGTGTATATTTTCCCACTCCGAGGTAGAAACGACACGCTCTATGATGTACGGCATTGATAGAGGCATAGTCCTGGGTTCCCCATATTGCTGCCCCATAACTTATAGTTGGCCACACTATACTGTCGTACAGTTTGGTATAGATATTATATGGCATTCCACCAAGTGATTTGAACTTTGATATAAGCAGTCCTAAGGCTCGAGTCGCCGACTTAGCGACATACTTGGCCGTTACACTATAGTCTAAAAATTCTGACAAAACAAGTCCGAGATATCGATATTCAGCAACACATTCAAGTTCATTGTTATTACATGTGAATCTATAATTTGTTTTCACAACATTTTTATTTCGGAAGTGCATTATTTTACTTTTGTTTGTATTGATAGTCATTTTATTGGAGGTACACCACGATCCTAAAATATCAAGGAGAATCTGTAGGTCACTCTCAGTCTCAGCAATGAGTACTAGGTCGTCAGCGTAAAGTAAGTGATTAATAATCATTTCTTCTATATGAACGCCTATTCTTGACTGGTTAAGGCGCAGGCTAAGGTCATTGAGAAAGAAGTTAAACAATGTAGTTGACAATAAACATCCTTGTTTTAAACCGATATTTTGGCCAAACCAGTGGGTTCTATACGAGTTGACACTATAGTGTTTAAATATTGCGCAGAGTACGGGAAATGATGTCGTCAAAATGGTACCATGTTAGTGTTCATGTGTCGTATGGATAGATATCAGTGCGGGACATTTAAATGGAATTAATTGTGACACAAAAAAATAAAAACAAGCATTTTATATCTACAAACATCTATGTTACCAGAAAACATCTCGTTTTGAAATTTTGGCTTTTGCTATAAGGAACACTGATTTTGTATTGGGTAACTTTATTTTACGAAATACTTTACGAAATTTCCGTTGATTTTTGAGTATTAATGTTACTTTAAACGATCTGAAAATTTTAATTGTGATATTTTGACAAAACGGTTAAAGTTAAGGATAATGTTTTCGTACGTATATTTGTACGTTATAAAATTAATAATCAATAGAGGGACGTAACATATTTTCCCTTGAGAAATCGTCCAAACTTATAAAATTTTAATTTGTTTAATAAGCAAAATGGCGTATGGATATGTGTTATGATATTATTATTTATCACAAATATGAAGAATCACAAATCACTTCGTATATACAAAACAATGAAAACATACTTCAAAGGCTATGCATTTATTTGAGCCTCGCTTTGTGGGAAAGGGGGGTTAAATGCATATGCGTAAAGTGTCATCCCAGATTAGCCTGTGTAGTTCGCACAGGCTAATCAGGGACGACAATTTCCGCCTAAACTGGATTTTTGCTATAACAAGACTTTCTTAGAAGAAAAAATATCATAACAGCGGAAATTGTTGTCCATGATTAGACTGTGCGGACTGCACAGGCTCATCTGGGACGACACTTTACGCACATGCATTAAACCTCCTGTTCACAGACCGAAGTTTTCAAAGTGTTTTTCGGATCCACTCGATTGTGAACAAAACAGAACTTACAAATGAAACCTTCTTCATAAAATGTCCAAACTATTGTCAAGTGGTTAAAGGCCCAGTCATGGATATCTGACCAATATAACAAAACGCATTGAAATCAGAAAAGGAACAACGAATTTGGTAACGTTTAATGTGTTTAAGTGTTTGAAGATTATTTTACTGTGAGTTCCACTGGAGTAAAATGGCAATTTTAAAATATGACATATTAGTAGAGCGGATACGCCTTACATTCAAATTTAAGATTTAACAAACATGATGAAATGCATATCGCACACACACAAACACATATTCTGCAGGGAAGACGCGTCCTTACATACTTATAATTTAATAACAATTCTGTAGAAAGCGCATGTATTTATGTGTTTATGGAATTGCGTTTTAACCAGACACAAAGTGCAAAAAGCCTTGGTAAAACATTTCACAATTCTTACCGTGCTTAAAGCGGGACTGTACGATTTTTACATGTGTTAAATTTTAATATATTGGTTAAATTTTGTTACGATGACTCAAAATAGGCAATGAAAAAAATATACTTTGAAGACGAATTTCATAAAATGCAGCAAAGACAAGTTAGCGCTGGTTAAAGCCGATGCCGACACTTTTACTGTATTTGTTCTTCTTAACTTTTATTTTAATTTATATTGAAATATATGTATACTAATTTTTAATACATTTTATAAAAATTCATAAATATTTGACAAAATCGTACAGTCCCGCTGAGACCTCATTGAAATACAAAAAAAACAACATTTCTGAATCGACCGGGAATCTTCGTAGTACAGTTGATCGTAAATGTGCAACAGTTGATATCAAAACAAACGCTTCTGCTATCTGTGGTGGCTTGGAGCAAAATGTAAATGTACTGAACAAAATGAATATGAGTCAAATACCCCAACACGTGTGGTAGCAATTTCTGCCATTTAAACATTCTTGCTTGGATATTGAAGTTCTTCCAGGTAATATCAAATTCTCATAAAAAAAGGCTTAATCTTCTGATTAAAGTTTCGCCGAGTTTATATTTATCCCCACGCTTTTGAAAGCGTGGGGATATTGTATTGATCTCCGTTTTTTTTTTATTGGACCATATTTCCTCCTACACTATTAGCACTAGAATCTTGAAACTTACACACATGGTAGCTATGAGCATATGTGCGACGGTGACGGAATTTTGATCTGACCCCTGGGTCAAAAGTTATGGGTAAATAAATGGGCAAAAAAAAAATCATTTTACTAACAACATGCGACGCACATGATAATAACTTTTGACCCAGGGGTCAGATCAAAATTCCAAATAGTGCACCGTCGCACATATGCTCATAGCTACCACGTGTGTAAGTTTCAAGGTTCTAGTGCTAATAGTGTAGGAGGAGATTGAGGAGAATGGGGGTTGGGGTGGGCCCACAATTTTGTTTAAACATAACTAATTCATTTATTCAGCAATTGACGTGACGTCACTTTAATACTGAACATATCTTATGTCAACACGGTCTGTCTCGACCATCCATGTCCACATTACCCTGCCCACCCAAAATTGCCTTTTAATATAACATCTATGCGGCGAGGGAATACGCGTCGGCATCTGCCGCGCTATTTATCCCCACACTTTTTGAAAAAAAGGTGGGGATATTGTGGTGATCTCCGCCGTCCGTCTGTCCGGTTGTCCGTCTGTCCGTCCGTCCTGGCCAATATCTCTTTCTACACTATTAGCACTAGAACCTTGAAACTTACACACATGGTAGCTATGAGCATATGTGCGACCCTGCACTATTTGGAATTTTGATCTGACCCCTGGGTCAAAAGTTATAGGGGTTGGGGTGGGGCCGCGTCAGAAATTATCACTCATTTTTTTAGGTTATTTTACATTTACTTCTTTATTTCTACACCGATTCACTTCAAATTGATACTGGACCTCTCTTATGACAATACGGTCAATCTCAACCATGCATGGCCCCATTCCCAACCCTGGGGCGCCCCGCCCACATAGGCCACACCCACCAAAAATTTCCATTTACTATAATTTTTTCATTTCTACACGGATTCACTTCAAATTGATACTGAACTTCTCTTATGACATTAGGGTCAATCTCAACTATGCATGGCCCCATAACCAACCCTGGGGCGCCCCGCCCACATAGACCACACCCACCCAAAATTGCCTTTACTATAATTTCTTCATTTCTACACCGATTCACTTCAAATTGATACTGAACTTCTCTTATGACAATACGGTCAATCTCAACTATGCATGGCCCCATTACCAACCCTGGGGCGCCCTGCCCACATAGGTCACACCCACCCAAAATTGCCTTTACTATAACTTCTTCATTTCTACACCAATTCACTTCTAATTGATACTGAACTTCTCTATGACAATACGGTCAATCTCGACTATGCATGGCCCCATTACCAACCCTGGGGCACACCTAGGTCAAACATTCGGTGTGGGGATACGCGTCGGCCTCTGCCGCGCCATTTCTAGTTCTAGTTGAATTTGTTATTTGTTGACTCTTTTCTCAGCATAACGGCAGGCTTTTTATATAAAATGTTCGCACCAGGAAATGGAACCGAAACTACTGTTTGCACCGAAAGTAGCTGATAATAGGGTTGTAATGAGACTTATAAAGAATGTTTCACGCGATTTGATAGTCTGACAATTACGGTTGTTGAAAATATCATTTACATAATAAAATTAGACAATGAAGACGACCGATGAGACAGGTGTTGCATGTATATATGTATAAGCTCATGTGGATGCACGATGCAATGCTAATGCTTGGCTGAGATACATAACGATGATCAAGTAGTAGTACTTTATGTTGCTACTCTCAGAAATCTTGGCAACAAGAACGAATTTAGTTAATAGTTGTATAAACTTCCTATTAGTTCATTTCATCATGCATCAGAAAGTTGTCATTTCGTTGCATGGGTGCTTATTAAATCATCAAGTAAGAAAATTTGAATTACGTCGAATGTGTATTGTCAGTTAAAAAAAATATCTTAAAAACAATGCTATGCTATTAATGTTGTTACGCGTTTGTGTAAGTTATTATTTATCGGATAAGTATGACGTGCGGTTCGCCATGTACTTTTCAAAAGTGGTGATCCGAGCTTTAATTATTTTCTGTTAAATGTCGCAGTGTATTGCGTGTATTTTGCTTTGTCCTCTATTGCATACGTAATTAGACACTGCATTAAATAAAAGTCTTGCGTTCGTTAATACAATTTCAGCTGCTTTTATAGTTTCTGTAGTTTCATTATTCCTAATAATTGTTCTATAACTCCATGTGAGAAACATATCGTATATTGCATATCTCAAGAATTAGTATTTAATTGTATGTATAGGGTGTTCGTCAGTGGTGTGGATGAACTTCTGCATTAAAACGTAGTGTGAGCTGGGCAATATACCATTGTGTATCTACACACAATTTTGTAGCCGGTCACGTGTACGATTTCTTTCACATTCGGCATACTCATATATCTAGCAAGCTATGTATGCGATTTGTTTTACATTCGACGTAACGGTATGTAGGGAACTCATTCCACTGTCCATATGTTTTGTGATAATTGGCCTTGCAAAACATCCGAGGCCATATTGTTTGGTGACAAACATATTTCTTAACAAAATGCATTGGAACAATTAGACATAAATGATTGGTAATTTTACATATAAATGCATATATCAATTGGTTAAATTGCATCGTTTGCCATTGGAAACATATTTAAAACTTCATTGATGATTCCACAAAATGAAAAAAAAGAGAAATATTCGTTCTGATGGTGAATTAATAAAAAAGTTCATTTTCTTTCGATTTAAAAAAATACAATGCCGAACGGTATTTGTTTAATCATGATTGCCTAGGAAACGTTGTCTTCACAGTGGTCGTTGTTCTGCGCATATGTTCTTGGTGTTTCGTTCTATTTATAGTATTCTTCTTTGCCGTGGTATTCGGAAGCCTCTGTAGTAGACGAAGTTTCGGCGGTGGTTGTTGATCCTGCACAGTGGGCTTTCAGAGTGTTGATGATTTCACGGCACTGTTGAGTTTGTCTGACTATCAACGGGGTCGTCCTGATTTTGTTATTAGATTCTGGGTCCTACAAAAAAAAGTTGGAGGAATAGAATTTCGATGTATAAAGCCAGTCATCAGAAAACATAACAAACACACCCCTACAATACATAATAATTTAATTATTGAACGAATTTCGAGCATGACAGAAATACATATATCTTGGTGTTGGCCATATCTGACATCTTGTTAATGGTAAAGTGATTCGTTAACAGATTATCATATACATTTTGTTGAAGTTATCAAAAATGCATTCTCTTTGCACTCCCTGTGAAGGGAACACACAAACTAAAGAATTGAAACTTTTTTTGCTAACACTACAACACGCATGCTTTTGAATTAATCACTTACTTCCTTTTTTCTAACATTTGCAATATTATGCTTGTTTAAAAATAATGCATACCTTCTTTTTTGAATCATTGACAACAATTGTTACTGTTGTTTTTGTGAGCAGGTCTTGAGAACAAAAACAAGGACATATGCACACTTGGTTTTTATAAAAATACCTTCATTCATTTGAGAAACCCTTCTGATGTCTTCAAATGAGTGCATTAAAAAGCGTCATTATGTTACTGCTCTAGTTTGATCATATGTGTCGTGTTCTGAGAAAACTGGGCAAAATGCTTGTGCGTAAATTGTCATCCCAGATTAGCCTGTGCAGTCCGCACAGGCCTTTTTTCTAGACGCTAGGCATAAATGGGTTAACAATACTGTAGAAGGTAGAAGATGGCACTTAAAGGTTTTGCTCATTATGTCATCGAAAGAGTCACTTTTTGTCAAACTGAGATGAACGGAACATTCAATTAAGGAGCGAGCTGTTGTTTATGTAGTTTTTTTTAAGTAAATTACAATCAATATTTATAAGTATGGTAGGGCGTGTCTTCCCTTCAAAATGCTTTTGTGTGCGATATGCATTTCAAAATATTTGTAAACTCTTAATGAGAAAATCGTACCCGCTCTTCTGACATATCATATTTTATAATTGTCGTTTACATTCAGTGGAACTCCCAGTAAAATAATCTTCAAACATCAAAACGTATTTAAGTTTCTTTTCAGATTTCAATGCGTTTTGTTTTGTATTTTGTTGGTCCGATATCAATGACTGGGCCTTTAACCACTTGACAAGTGGTTGGACATTTTATGAAGAAGGTTTGATTTATAACTTCTATTTTGTTCACAGTCAAGTGCATCCGAAGAACACGTTGAAAATAAGCCACGCTCTGTGAAAAGGGGGTTTAATGCATGAGCGTAGTGTCGGCCATTAATAGCCTGTGCATTCCGCACAGGCTAATCAGCGACGACACTTTCCGCTTTTATGATATTTATCGTTTAAAGAAAGTCTCGTTATGGCAAAAATCCAGTTTAGGCGGAAAGTGTCGACCGGGATTAGCCTGTGAGGACTGCACAGGCTAATCTGGGACGACACTTTACGCACATGCATTTACCCCCCCCCCCCCCATTCTTTTCACAAAGCGAGGCTCATATGATTGCATGAGCTTGACGTATTTTTTCGTTGTTTTGAAAATACAAATTGATTAGTGGCATTTGCTTATTAAACAATAACACTTGTTTTAATATATATTTGAGAAAATTATCTTTAACTTTATATGACCGTTTTGGCAAGATATCCCCCATTTAAACTTCAAAAAATCTTATCGTTTAAACATCCTTATTCTTACATTGTATACTTTAATACATGAAGCAAATAACCGAAATACAGGACTTAACTGTTTGTCCCGTTTGTGAACAGCAATAAAGTTATGATGGTTATTAGAGATATACCATTACTAGAACATTTGAAACGGAATAACGCACTTTGTCGAATCCCGAGAAAATCCTTTTCAGTCAAGATATTGAGAAAGAACATATAGCCAACAGAAAGCAGATGTAACGCTTAGCATCACTTATATTTTATTAAAGGTCAAAGCTTTTTGAAGAGGACAAAGAAAATAAACACATATATCGATAAACATCATCTCCACTAATAGGGCTGTTTAACACGTGTTTACATGCTACACACTTTGAGCATGAGCACTTTCTATGGTTTATCCTTGATAAGAATAAATATTATTATATTAATACGATTACATATTTCCAGCTTCACTTGCAAGGGCATCCACGTTTGCACAAATGTGTCGTGTTATGAGAAAACTGGGCATAATGCATGTGCGTAAAGTGTCGTCCCAGATTAGCCTGTGCAGTCCGCACAGGCTAATCCGGAACGACACTTTCCGCCTAAACTGGATTTTCGCTAAGAAGAGACAGCATTTAAATGAAAAATGTCATAAAAAGAGAAATTGTCGTCCCTGATTTGCCTGTGCGGACTGCACAGGCTAATCTGGGATGACAATTTACGCAAACGCATTATGCTCAGTTTTCTCAGAACACGACACTAATGCATGTGCAATAACCATACAATAACCATGCTGCAGTTGAGTCCTTTAGATGATTCATAAACTAATTAAAAACATCGTATTTATATACAGGTATCATAACCTGCTTACAAGTATGAATAACATGCAGTACATCAGCTGTAAACGAAAGAAATTTCGCCCGACATAGTTCATAAATTATTTGATCAAGAGGCAATTAAGATGTTATCAATAAGGGCGCGTGGCGGCTTTTGCCTTTGAAAAGGGCAAAGTGGCGCTTCAGAAAGGCGGCGTGATGAAGCGCTACGAAAAAAGGGCATGGGAAAAACACTACATGATGCACAGTTCATATTGCCGTTTAATGTATGTATTGACAACACTATTAAATTTGAAATACTATAGCAACAAAAAACAGCCTTCCATTAAAACGTTTGTATGATGCGGGAATCGAACTCGTGAACTCTCGATGTAAAAGCGCATACTTAACCACTACACCTGATTGTATTTGATACATTGGGTGCTTAAACAATATATATCTTGTTTTGATTTTGACAAAATTATCGTAGTATTAAACACATACTTGGAGACCGTTTCGTGGTGACGGAAATGTACGAAATAAGACGATTCTACACGAAGTTCATTACAGGTTAAAATCCTTAACGGCGTTGACTTTCATTCATAAATTTACGAAATTACGTCATTGTTTGGCGATAACGTTTACGATAAATGCGGTTCACGAAGATAAGACCGAGTCTAAAACACGACTCTTATGCTATAAGCTACAGGAATGTTATGGCCCTTAAACTGTTGAATTTATACTTTATACCATTTTGTGATTTAATTATATAAATTGAATATAATTTGCTGCATTAAATCCGTGTTTGAACTATGGAGGACATATCATGCAACAAATGCATCATGCTTGATAATATCCTAAGGGTTTAACTTTGCATGTTAACTAGCAATAAAATTAACTCTCTTTTGTTAATCCACGCTATAGTCTTGGTTCTATATGCTTTCTGTTAGAAGGTAGGTGCCATTTCGCTATTCGAATGCCTTATTGAACATCTAAACTATTGAAGTATTTCTTAGCCTGTGCAGTCCGCACAGGCTACGCAGGGACAACACTTTTTGCCTGAACTAGATTTTCGCTAAGAAGAGACATCATTTAAACGAAAAATACCATAAAAAAGGAAAGTGTCGTCCATGATTAGCCTGTGCGAACTACACAGGCTTATATGGGACGACCCTGTACGCACATGAATTAAGCCACGTTTTCCCAGAGCGCGGCTCATGTATGCTATCTGCTTGGTAGGCAACCTCACATGTCAAAACGTGGCCCCCTCCACCCCGTGGTGCTCGAACCTTCATTCTCCCGCTCTACAGACCAATAACCTAACCACTCGTCACTGAGTAAGACTGTTATTTCTTACGTTTGTGTAATGTATTATAATGCAGTTTGCGTCCATCGCGTATTGCGCACTAAAACACCTAACGTGATTGTTATAAACCGTAATTATGTGAATAGTCATATGTGTGATAATTAAAGTGCGCTGTTATGGGTTCGTTAAACTCATGAAACACGTGTTAGAACAAAACCGAATGAAAATATTGACCACGATCAACGCGTACAATGCATGACAATGAGGGAATAGAATGATTGCCATAACTGTTTGATAGTATTTTTGTCGGACCTTTTTCGTGTAACTATTCATTTTATAGAAAGCAGTGTCGAAAGCATGAAAAACCGGTACCCCTCACTAGTTAATATCGCTTATAGAATTACATGAATAGAGATATACATGTATTCGGACCCATTCGCGGGTGTTGCATAACCAGGAAACATCGCAGAACTACTCCGCTTGCGAAGCGTTTGATATACCGAGTTACCGATCTTGAGCCTGTAGAACATAAAAATAGTTCCTTTCCGACATATCGAATATCACTACTCATCCAGCTCTTTCCTGGTGCAAGCCACCTCTCCAAGGGACATGTTCAAAGATTGACGCATTGAAACAATTTCGAATTTTAGTGGAAAATTCCTTTAATAACACTATAGTGTTTACATTGTGCCAAGAGTACGGGAAAATGATGTCGTCAACATATGTGTTTATTTTATCAGTTAAACTTAAAAATTCATGAAGCGTTTTTGACGCGAAAAGATTGAACATTTTGAAATGTTCTATGGTTTTTGTGAAAATTACTGACAACACGACATCATGTAAAAAACAGCCACTTTACAAAACGAAGAACGCTTTTCCACAAGCCTTCGGTGGCTAAAGGATCCGGATTCATATCCTGGTAGATATATCTCTTTCCGTTATTCTTTCGTATGGTTTATAATTGCATGATAAGACATTAAAAGGCGTGACTATTTATACGCGCAACAATCTGTGAACAAGTGAATTAAATGACAGATATAAGTGGGGTTTGGGGGGGGGGGATGGGAAACGTACCTCTTAGGTCAAGACGGGCATCTTTGTCTACACGGATACATCAATCGATATAGGATGTCTGGGTTTATTAAGATATAAAGGGTCAATCAGCGTATGATTTAAGTATGTTAAAGTTACATATATAAATGTCTGGTTTATATTGTGTATGCTTCTTAATGTCTTTTCCATACTATACATATCGCAGGGAACCAGGTTCGATCCAACTATGGAATCGTGTTAAATATATTATCCATATATATTATGAACCCGTTCTATAAAAAAAAGATAATGTTTCATACAATCTGAGGCTTACGATACAATCGAGCTGATATGAATGAGCCTCGCTCATGGAAACGGGAGCATGTAATGGGAGCCTGAGCATCTAATGCATGTGCGTATAGTGTCGTCACAGATAAGCCTGTAAAGGCCGCAAAGGCTAATCATGAACGATGCTTTCCGCTTGTTTTGTATTTCTCGTTTAAAGGAAGTCTCTTCTTAGGGAAAACCCATATAAGGCGGAAAGGTCGTTCTTGATTAGGCTAATCCGGTACGATACTTTACCCACATGCATTAAACTCCATTTTACCAGAACGAGGTTCAACTTGGTTTGAACTTGCGGCTTATCTTAAGCAAGGACAATGAATTGATTAAAAACAATTACGTGGAAATGAGATTAAGAAAAGATAAATAGCCGCCCCACAACGGAGCTTGATATTCAGACCTCATGGAATGTGGCTAAAGATAAAGCCTCTCATCCAGTCCTAACGTGTTTGCAAAACCGGAGGAAATCATAAGGTCTAACGATATATGGTCATAAAGTTTTATTTGTCAAGGGTTTGCCGCGTGTTGTTGTGTGTTATGCAAAATCTTCAGGCACCTGATATCGGGTTGGCTAGCCCTCGAGCCGGTTTAAACCTCCGATACTTTGTATTGCTAGTTCCAATACGGTGATCCTTGTTTTGATAATTTTGTGTTCGTAGTTTGTGGTATGGTATGACAGTGGTAAGTAAGAACAAGAATGTCTACGACTATCCCAATGAGTAGTCCCGATACGTCACGTATCTCTGACATTGTGCGTTACAATGTAAACAGTTTCAAATTCAGCTTGTCGAATATGGAAGTTAACCGTGCTATAGTATAATTGAACACTCAATTGCAAAATATTGCACGCAACTTATATTAAAATAATCATGCATATAAGGCTCGGATCAAATATTTACCCAGCTGCTATCACTGATTGTGCTTTCGCAAAACATCTGGTTTCTAGAATTTGGTATATTTCTTGATAGCGAATTTAACATAGTGTAAAGTTCTTCGTAGTATTTTATAAATATTATTAATTTCTTTATACTGTGTATCAATATGAATTTTTACTTGATATGATATAGAACTATGGTACATTTCTTGATGGTGCATATGTAAATTTAATGTATGATATTGTAAAGGAAATTAAAATGCCCGCCGACCCTTACTGCAATACCAGATAATTCGAGTGTTGTTTCGGTGAATCCCACATAACTTGAAAGTCAAGTGAATCTGATCGAGTCGCATATCGCTGGAAAGTTGCAGCCTGCGATAGACGTGATACCATACAACGCTTAACATGCACTTAATAATGTTAAAAAATATAAGGCCGAACCATATTAACATATTATTTTCGGGTGTCATGAACAACAATAAGGTTTTCATTTTTCAAACCACAAACTGGTCAGATGGAATATGGTCAAGTTTGTCTAAGTATTAAACAAATATTGGCAATATTAATTTTGATGTAAGGACTTTAACACACAACTGTACATTTTGGGTAACAAATAAATACAGGTATATTTAATCTGACATGGTCGAGAATTCGGTCTAGCGTTGATAAATACTGTCGGAATGGAAAAGTTAAACAAGCACAATAATGTATTCGCCTAAGTGCTAATTTCCGTTATTGGCTGTAAATGTAGGAAATTGTTTATAAAAAATATCACATTGACGTGCAGTTTGATCAGTGCGTGTCTGTCCGTGTTTGTTAGTCCACAAAGATGAACAAGGCTGTCGTTTTCCTCTTCGTCGTAGGTCTGATGATCTCCGTTGCGAAAGGTTAGATTTGTGTTTTGTTATATAATTTTGTTTCTATTCGATAATTATTTGAATATTGATTTACCGATTTTTAGGGCAAAATTATTGATATCAATAATGCATCATATGAGCCACGTCATGCCAAAATGGGTCTTAGGCCATACGCGGTCAGTGTAGCTCCAGACCAGCATGCACAGTCTGGTGAGGAGCTACGCTTTCCGCTATAAAGTAACGCAAGGTTCCGTTGGCTCATTAACGGACAGCGCAGCTCCTGACCACAATGTGCAAATACGATGGCTTGTCTGGAGCTACGCTGGCCACAAATGGGATACGCGGGCCATATAATAATCGTGCTGCTAGTGCACGAAATAAATTGAGTACTGACATAACACGCTTTTTAATCCGGTAATTGATGCTTAAGTTCTTCAGTGTCAACAACACAATTAATTCACTAACAATGTACACAGTTTACCATCGACGATTGCTCAACAATGAGGTCACCTTGCCTCTGTTCAGCCCATCCACACCTCCGCTCTCCCCGGCATTCTGTATTCTTGCAAAATCCAAGGTAGTGTTTATATATTTTTAGCCTGGTGGTCGGTCGAATATGACAGCAAAGACAAGACCTCACCTCTGCGGTTTCCGGAAGACTGTAACAGCGACGCCTTGCGGAACTTTGCGACCAACTGCGGTCTCCAGGATCACTCCATGGTACACAGGCTATATTTACGATAGAAACATTTGCTGTTTTGTAGAATGACTTAATGTGTCGCGTTCTGAGAAAACTGGACAAAATTCATGTGCGTAAAGTGTCATCCCAGATTTACCTGTGCAGTCCGCACAGGCTAATCCGGGACGACTCTTTCCGCCTAAACTGGATTTTCGCTAAGAAAAGACATCATTTAAACAAAAAATTCCATAAAAGCGGAAATTGTCGTCCTTGATTAGCCCTTGCGGACTGCACAGGCTAATCTGGGATGACTATTTACGCACAAGCATTTTGTCCAGTTTTCTCAGAACGCAACACAAATTACGGACTATTTTTTGTTTCATTTATTGTTGTTTATCGATCTTTAACGGCGATTTGAAAATCTGCAGCGTAGATATTTAACCCATTTATGCCTAGTGGACTCTCCCACCCTTCTAAATTGGATCAGTTTATTTCCAAAATTAGGGATGTCTAGTATATTTGTTGCTAATTTGCTATATTTAAAATATTTCTTACAGAAATTCCTTTAAGCAAACAGCGCAGACCCTGATGAGACGCCACATCATGCGGCGTCTCATCTGGGTCTACGCTGTTTGCCAAGGCCTTTTTTCTAGACGCTAGGCAAAGATGGGTTAACGCGAGGGTGATAGTTCTTGTTGTTTTTAAGGACTTATTAACAGACTAACGAAATAAATAATCTTCAAAACAATCTACTTTTATCTGAATATCTCGAATATTACCGTTTTGTAAGTAAATGCAATTATAATTGGACAAGTCCCTAAAATAGAAGCGGCTTAGAAGAACACAAAGTTATTTAGTGACCGACAATATCGATAATGCGGATAATATTGATACATGTTTATGTGAATTAAACAACTATTGTTGTTAGTATCGTGTGCTGAGTTTAGGGAAAACTATTTGAATAACTTAATTTGTGTCATTATGAAAAATGAACAGATAATGGTGTTTAAGAATATAATTTCACGACTGAGTAAGTATAAGTTGATATTGCCACAAAATTGATAAATCTAGAAACTGAAAAAAAATAATAACTAGCACTTACTTATATATAACTATGAATCTATCAGTATAACTAAGCCTATGTGGTATTTGCTTAACATATAGACCAATATATAAGTTTACATATATTTGTATGTGTTTTAAGGGCGACCACTTCGTCCTTAGTGATCCAAAGAGCAATAGAATCAACAGCATCGTAATGGTGATACCAGAAAAAATGCGAGATTTCGGCAAGTGCGAGAAGATCGTGCGAGATCTCAATGCGAGATGTGCTGAGGACTACTACAACTACTAACTTCGGCTACGGCTACTTCAGTGTCTTCGTCGTCTACTTAAAGCTGTTCTTGTCGTCTTCTTATGTAGAAACAGTGGGCGTAATTCATGTGCGTCGAGTGTCATCCAAGATTAAGGACAGGGGTGACACTTTCCGCTTTTGTGGAAATGTTCGTTTTATGGAGGTCCCTCCAGTGTAGGCGGACAGTGTTGTCTCTAATGTCCCTAATTTGCCAATGCAGAATACATAGGCTAATCAATGACGACACTTTACGCTCATGCATAATGCCCAGTTTTTTCCAGAACTGATTGATTTAAGACTAAGACCTGGGGATGTAAACTGTTATTTGCTATAAATAATTGTATATGACTAAACTGTGTACATGTATTCCACAACTGCTAATATATATAATCGTATCGTTCTTGTGTGTGTGTTTTATTTGCAACAATGAAGATACGTGTGTGTCTGCCTCTCCTTCTGTCCATCCGCCCGCCCTCACGCCCGCGAAAACTATAATCGCTCAATGCACTACACTCAAACAATTGTAATGTCATCACAAAATCAATAAGTATTTATTTTGATCAAATGTTTCTAAATGCAAACTGTTGCAAAATACAGTCACCATTGGAAATTGCTTTCGCTTTTCCTCATTTTAATACAATTTACTGGGGTTTACATTGATACGCATATACAGGACTATCATTACTGGTTGTTTTGGTAATACTGTTTTTAGTTGTTCGCGCTAGGGGAAAACTAATGTAGAGGGAGTTTTGAAATTCAGTATGCTGCTTAACTACGCCAGGAACGATAACCACCTCATTTGCCTGTTTATACAGGTACACTGCTGACTGATCTTGCGGATTGTCTTCTCTTTAAACCCACTGTTTACATTTAAATCACTTAGCGGTTTAGCGAGTGTGTATGTAATAAATAGTGTTTAACAGCGTGTGCGACGACATTGGAGAGTTTATCATTGAAATCAGTACATATTGGCTGATTTCAGGGAAAACAGGGCTTGATGCATGTCAAATAAGATTAGCCTGTGCACACAGATTAGCCTGTACAATGCGCACATTTTGTCTAAGTTATCTCTATAACATAAATATGAGGATAGACAGTGCACACACATTATGACATGTGCTTTAAGACACACTCTTTATAAATTTGAATGGGTTGTGTTCATTTCAAACTTGCGATATAAAAAGCAATAACATAATTTTGAAAACTGAGTTGCGTCTAAGATTATGCAATACCGAACAACTTCAGTGCCTTCAGTGCCCTTAACCCTTAGTGCCTAATTACCACTTACAAAATATGACCCTACACTTTTCTATTAATTTAATCTTAATTTTAATGGCTTTATTATAGGCATGTTTTCTTGCGTTCGCACATGCACTAATATTTAAATTATTTAACTCGGCTATATTTTAAGAAATAAGCGTTACGTGGTGGTTGCTAACAAAGGTCAGATGCCGTTTTAAAACATGTTGTTTTGTTCGGCGTAGCTGTATACAAGGGATTTTCACCTTAGCCTTACCTTTGTTAGCGATCAATCAATTCGAATATAAAGTTTCCCGTCGGTGGGCCTGAAACTTTTCGCAGTAGAAAACGTGCAATCTATAAACAGATTTCGCATTAACATTAATATGTTATTCCATCGACTTTCTATTTTTGGGAAGTAAAGGGCATGAAAACGGATACTACAGTTCGTTTAGCAACGATGTTAACTGCGTATTCAGCATGAAACAATTGTATCTCTAATGATAAGGCTTGAGAGATAGTGCAGTTTCACACTCAATCTTAATTTTAATGGCTTTATTATAGGCATGTTCAATGATAAAATTCTCGACATCAATACAGAATGTGTGCCCCTTTATATTTAGAAGAAAAATCAGCACCAGAGCGTTTGTACGTAATATGTGTTCTATTTCATATTTGGAAATTACTACGATATTGCACTCAGTGCATTCATAAATTTAAGATCATATAAGTATTGTTGTTCAGTAACCTAATATACGCTTTGACGAAAATACTTAAAATTGTTTTCGAAATTGACCGTTAAACACGTAAATGTTAGCTTTAATACCCCCGTCACACCGGACTGGCGTCCTTACTGCGTCCTTAAGGCGACCCAGGTCGCAGTGAGTACGCCATAGACGCCGGAGGGACGCAGTAAGGACGCAAGAGGACGCAGTGAGGACGCCGAAAATTGCTCAGGACGCGAGCCAACGGCGACCACTTTGAACATGTTCAAAGTGGTCGCCGAAGTCCGGCGTTCTTACGGTGTTCTGTTAAGGACGTTGTAGGGACGCCTCAGAGACGCAATAGTCGTAGTGGGGGCGTGGTAGGGTCGCTGTAAGGTCGCCATGGACGTCGTGTGGTCGCCGCTCAAACACACAGATCATGATTAATGACTGCAAGGCGACCGTACGGCGACCTTATTGCGACTTTAGTACGTCCTTTGTACGTCTATTGAGTCCTCAGAACGACTATGGCGTCCTTACTGCGACTTCATTGCGTCCATACGGCGTCTATTGCGACCCTACTACAACTATGGCGTTCCTACTGCGAACCCAGTGCGTCTTTAGAGCGCCGTAAGGACGCAGTACGAACGCGGTGAGGTCGCGAAGGACCTATTAAGGACGCCGTGAGGACGCGCAGAACGCCATAAAACCAGGACGCTGGTGTGACGGGAAGGCGAAAAACAGCATTTTTACCGAAAAAGTCATTGGCGTCCTTACTACGACAATCAGAAATTTCCAGAAACACAGTCTAAGGTCGCCGTAGGGACGCCAGTCCGGTGTGACGGGGGTATAAACAAGCCGTCGTTCCAGCAGTGGAATTGTAACCTCACTTGAATGCATTGCATTCCAACCCGCAAGGTATCAGGGTCAGTTTGCGGTCAGTTACAGAAATCGTTATATAAACGCTATCGCGTCAACTATGTGCACTTGAAGTTTATTGTGATCAGAAAGATACCAAATATATTCGGCAATATTATTATGGTATGTCAATCATAGATTGTTAATGTGTTTTAACAATTGCATGATAAGGACCAATTTTGAATTTAATTAGAAATATTTATCCTTTTAGACCAATTATTTGAGCATGATCACGATGATTCACGATGTTATTAATAATGGAATCAAATGAGATTCGAGTAATGCCGGCTGACCTATATGCTTTTATTTACTTTCATGCTTCTTGTGTTTTTCTATTTTGTAAATTTAGATATCTTAGTAATAATATCTAATAAAGCGAAATAAGCCACGAAATCTGGCGCAATACCTCGTAATTTATTTGCGTGTGATGCAGATTAGAACATAAAGGCATTCGTTATTTTTGATCTCATACATATAACTTTTGATCGCTCATAAACACCGACAACAATCAACGCCGTTTATCTTTTTTAAGATATTTCTTGTTGTATATGGTTTAACACAAAGTGCATAAAATACATGAAATGTGAAGGTTAATTAAAAAAAAAAAAGCAATTTTAGAAATAATTATAGAATCAACATAATAAACATTAATGAATCATCAACATAACTAATTTGTCCAAACTTACATTACATATATCATTTTTTAAGTATTTAAGTATATAATATACAATAACTTATAGTTTACTGATCAGTCCCCATACAAAATCTACGTACATGTGCTAAATGGAATTGTTTCAATTACGTGTGTAGCGCACTTTATATTACCTCATAATGTCAGTACAATTACCCTGTATTTTGATGCAACACCACTACGATCAGTGCCAATAGATAGTGACACTTTTGAGGCCCACGCCCAAGGCCCCTCGATTTCACTCTTTTAAACTTGCCTACCAGTGCCATGGCTTGCAAGACATACAATGCGACAATGCCCTTGTATAGGTATAAAATGACATTAAAGCGTAGCGTTGATATCCTGCAATGGGGGTCTCTTGTCTGTCGTTAAGCTTACGGCGCCTTTTCTATGCTCAGTTTTGGTTGCTCATTCAGATCTTACATGATCTGTCAACGTGGACCGTTGAATGCCGAACTCATCGACATATGTCGCTGTCGAAACGCACCTACCGTACAATAGAACATGACCCATTATCTTAAACCCCAGTGCTTTTCATTGACCATAAGAAAGCGGTGACCCCAGTTTTTCTCAGTGTATGTTTTAGTTGGTGTTCTGTCATAAAGGTTGTGGATACGAACAAAAATTTCTCTCCTGATAGTTTTTGGACTTTTATCGTTTGCTTGTATTGTATGAGTGTGACATATTCTCAATTAACGATAGTAGGGAGATAATAAAAATATAGTATATTACAGCAACCGATGGTTGTCTCCCATGGTATGCTTTGCATAAGTTAATTAAATTCAACACTTATCAAGTATTTTATGTCTATATGCGAAGTGCACATAAAACAGACGTATATAACTTAATTAATTTGCCTTGGTTTAGTCTACTTCTGTGTCACTGCGAGTAAGACACGTTCTGAAGTGTCTGTCAAAATTCTATATTGGGTAACATTGTTGTTAAACGTTTGTATAAATACTGAACAAACACCGATTATGTATTTCAACTAAAAAATATATTTATGTTTTATTTGTTTGTAATAATTTATAGAGAATATTTGTATTTAACTGAACAAACGTATTGTTATATAGGTTTACAAAAATAAAAATTCTGGAATTTTTGTTGCAAAACGAAAATTCAAAGGGAGATAATAACAAGATACAATATATCAACGATATCTATTCATACTACACATGAACACTAAATTGGTACCATGCTAGCGTTAATGTGTCGTATAAATAGATATATTAAAGCGGGAAATTAAAAAGGAATTAATTCCCACAAACAATAAAAACGATTACTCACTATTTCATTGTGAGTAAATTAATTATTTCCTAATCTAAATTGCTTCTAAAAACAAAATCAAACAACAACACAACAGATAGGTATAAGGCATCCAATTGCAATGACTTCGGGCGTATTTGCTGATGGAACGGAGTACTGATGATTAACTGTTTAAAGCAAGCGGAAACCCAAAATTTTAAGGCCATCTTGGTAACTGAAAATATACTAAATAAAGTTACAGCAAAGGAAACAAAAAGTAAGTAATACTGAAACATCATTAAAAATGATAACTTTGACTGCATCTAATATGATAATCTGAAAAGAAAATCAATTTACTATATTTACAACAACAGTATATAAATACATCACTTTCAACTTTCACAGACGTAAATTCTGAAAATAACATTAGGGGGGGGGGG
>VMBQ01002430.1:0-51933 GCA_007657795.1 Dreissena rostriformis
CTGCTCCAGCAGCTGGAGTTTCACTTCTTTATATTGCATATACGCATGTATAATCTTGTGAGTTTTACCGAACCTTTCCATGAGTAAATCTATAGCTTGCATATAGTTCCCGTTTGTAAGTGCAAATCCCTCAATCGTCCGCGCGGCGATACCCTCCAACTGTGACTTCAAATAACTAAACTTCTGGACGTTGGACAAGTTGATATTAAAATGGGCCGAGGACTCAAAGGAATCCCAGAAAGACTGCCACTGTAGAATATCACCGTTCAATGTGGGTAAGGACAATTTAGGTAATCTATGAAATTGGAAAGAATTTGTATTTGTACCTATCATATGAATGGTATCGACTGGATTCTGTAACGCATGTGCATTTCTGTTCTCCTGTGTAGGTGGTGTATCGTCGCGATGAAATGTCGTCTGCTGAATGTCCAACCTCGTATCAGCTTGATCACGCTGTGCATCTAAGGGATGAAATGTCGTCTGTTGATTACCTAAACCCGTATCCCCTCGACCACGCTGCGTATCCATGGGATGAAATGTCGGCTGCTGACTCCCTATGCTCGTATCCCGTTGATCACGCTCGGCGATAAGTGTGTCTAATTTCATGCGTAAATCCATCATGTAAATGTCTGTTTCCACAATTTCATCTTCTATCTCTTCAGTTTCCGTGTTTGATAAGATTTTTTCTTTAAGTGTCTCTAGCATTTCCACCTTTGTCTCCAAAGTTTTCAGAAGTGAGTTGATTTCTATCAGCGTTCCATTCTCTTTCTTTTCTTCGATTTTCTCCAGCAAAATAGCGATGGTGCTTTTAGTAACTCCTCAATTGGATCGTAATTTCTGTAAATTCATCGTACTTCTAGTGTTTAAGTCACGGCACCAAAATGTAATTACGATGGAAGTGATAACACGTTGTGTTCAGGTTCGTTCCTTTATTCAAACTAATAACAACATAATCATCAGGATATGACGTTACGCTAAAAACAACGTAACACAAAGTGGCGCGACGTTACGTTAACGCGCCAAAACCGCGACAATATTATTGATATTTTAATTCCTCGAGTCATTGCTTGCTTTAGGTGTTAGACAAGTCCCGTAACTGGTGGAATTTGAAGAACTACAGTGGAGAAAGTGGCTTCGCACCGTATAACATTCTCAAGGAGTACCAGGGAGGGGATGCATATGACCATGTTACTTGGTGAATTGTGTACAGTTAAATTATAAACAGGCCTTAATGTATTATAATTTTAGAACCTTTAAACAAGTATATGTTGCTATTTTTCGAAAAGTTCTGTTGATATGACCATGCTTGTTATTTATAGAGAACAGTGGAACTTTAGGATAGCAACATTCCTTGTGTGATTATGTCACTTATACATATTAAACACTATCTTCGAAGAACTAATAATAGGTCGCACGAAAATTAACAGTAAAGATCATGAGTATTATCGTATAAACTATAATCATAAAGACATTCATAAAACAAGAATCGTTATTATCTTTAAAATGATTATTATGGTATGATTTTAACATCTAATGTGATTATAGTGTTCTCTCGGTCTACACCGGTGTAACTTGCCATAAAGATCAGTCATTTTAGCTTGCATACATCATGACTGGACTAAAGGCGAACGAAATCGACTGAGATTATAACACTAATTGACATTATATCTCCCCCTATCGAGAACCTTTTGCGTTACTCATTCGCCGGTGATGTTCTATTACATATTTTTGTCGGTCAATTTCCGAAATTTGACAAATAGATTTTAAAGTACAATTACTAAATTAGTGTTTAAGTTTTGCTGCTTAACATTTTTTCTTAAATATATTGTATATAACTAAATAATAATAATTGTATACCTTATATTCATAATAATCTTATACATTAACTTTATTATTATAATTGTACGTATTTTTTAGGCTAATTTCTACACAATTTACGTATGATTTTAACATCTAATATGATATAAGTGTTCACTCAATCATACAATAAAAATCATTTTAAAGATAATTTTTACACAATTTACGTATGACTTTAACATGTAATATGATTATAGTGTTCTCTCAATCATACAATAATAATCAGGTTAAAGATAATAACAATTCTTGTTTTATGAATGTCTTTATGATTATAGTTTATACGATAAAACTCATGATCTATATTGTTAATTTTTCGTGCGACTTATTGTGAGTTCTTCGAAGATAGTGTTTAATATGTATTACGTGACAGTTAGAATCAATGTTATAGAATTGTTCACCTTTTAGGATGCGTTCCATCACAACTAGTCTCAACACTTGACCTCACATTATGTAAGAAATATAGTTGTGACTTGACTCAACATTGTATGAAACTGTGCATTATTCCTGTATTGGTTGTAGTTTGAACACTGTAGTATGAGATTGTGAAAATGAGTCTTATGCCAAATGCGGCCAAGGTAGCTTCAGAACAAACCTGCACATCTGCACAGTCTGGACAGGAACTACCCATCCCGCTATAAAGTCACCCAAGGTTTTGTGGTATCATTTGTGGGTAGCGTAGCTCATAAAGCTCATAAAGCTACGCTGACCGCATATGCCATAAGACCAATTTTCGCATGACGCGGCTCGCATATAGTGTTGCACTGAGCATAATGAGTGATACATATGAATCACGCTCTGGGAAAACAGTGCTTGTTTGATCTGCGTAAAGTCTCGTCCAAAATAAGCGTGTGCAGTCTGTGCATGCTAATCAGGGAAGACACTCTTCACTCTAATGTAATTTTTTATTTAAAAAAAAGTTCTCTTCTGCAACAAAAAATTCAAAGTTTGGTCTGCAAAGGCTTATCTTTGACGACACTGTACGCATTTGCATTAAGTCTGCTCTTCCCAGAGAGCTGCTCATAAAGTCTTGTTACTTAATGATTGTGTGTGCACATGTGAGATGACTGTCACTTTAAGCTTGTTTTCTGGTATTCTGATTACTTATTTGAGCCACCTCATGCAAAAGAGGGTATTATGCTACATGTATATGCGGCCACTAGAGCTCCAGACCAACCTGTGCAATTGCCATCCTGTCCGGTTTTAAGACATTGAAAACTTGTTTGACTTTATAGCGGATAGCATAATTCCAGACCAGACTGCAGAGTTATTTTGACCAGACTGCACAATGGCGCGAGTTGGTCTTGAGCTACGCTGGACACATATGAAATCACACCCATTTTGGCCTGATTTGGCTCATTTAAGATGTGACAGATTTTCAAACTCGCATAGTTATATAATTATGCATTCAATCAGCTTACCTTTAAATCTGGTACACAATTTCATTTTGATGGCTTTTAAAATAAATAATTGTGTATAATTCACTTTTATTAAATTCAAATATTATATTTTCATAAAATTATGAGAAATGTCTTGTAAAAGGATGAATAGAACGAGTCAAAGGGTGCTTATGCTGATCACGTTTGGGCTTTGAAAATTACTGAAGTCTGTGACAAACTTTGATTTTCAGAAGTTGGAAGCATAATCTACCGTTGAAAAGAGAAAAACGTAACAATGGGGTGAGTTGGCGCTGAAAGTATAAACATTCTTAGCATATGATAGCAGTCGTATAAAAATGTCTTTCTAACAAAACCTATACAGCTGAAGATGTATGTAAATGCACTGGAATCTTGTTGAAATCTTCTCTGGTATCAGCTTTCATCAGAAAATAAAAAAGTATACAGTCATAGCTACATGAAGCAACAAACAGCACTTACAAATCTGAACAGTTACATTGACTAGCTGGAGAGCTTAAAAAGAAATGTGTGCCATTCTATACATTTTGCAATAGAAAACTCCCACAATGTTTATATTTATATAAATTTAAATATACAATGACAAATAATTGTGTTTTGTCGTGCTTATGACCCTGTAAGGCTGATGAAGGTCTTCAGTGCCAGTAGGTACGCTGTTTTGGGTGTTGTGGCTGTAAATGGTCAATAGAGGATAAAGGTATCAGTTGGATGGCATTCAAGTTTCCAGTGCAAGTCTCTTGAGTTAACAAAAAACAACAGTACTTTTGAAGATCAGAAATGTAATCAAGTTTATTGTTTTATATTATTCACAGTTTTTACTTTGTTAATTATGCTTTCAGCGCTTCACAAGAATTTGCATTTAGTTGGCTTTATAATAACAATATTTTTTTACGACACAACTAATTTCTTTGTGTATCATGTATTTCATTTTAATTTATTTCTAATGATCATCTGTCATTTCAGACAAAACTCTTTTTTTTTGCGTTCAACGTATTTAACTTGTTAACTTTGTTTAAACAAATCAAGAAAATAATCTTAAGACACCATAGCAACCTGTGACCTTGGAAACCATAGCAACCAAATGATATTTATCTCCCTTGCTGTAGGGTTCATTTCTGCTGCCTTGGACTGTTGAAATAGACCCCAAATAAGTCTGGCCTCACGTTAAGGTTTTGTAATCATGAAAAGTAAAACCAACCAGGCAAGGAAAAACTGTTTTTTGCATCACAATCATTGTTTGTTTTGCGCAAGTGATGACAGTTTTTACTTGTTCCCATTGTAACAAATGCTGTATTAAATTTTATTATTTATATGGCTACGCTGTGCATTTTTGAAAAGTTATTCTGCACTATAGCTTTACACAAGAACTCCATATAAATGGAAATTAATGAATGTTGATGTAGTTTGTTGTTATTGCTCATACCACTGTACAGAAACTGATGTTTGCTGTATATGTATGCTTACAACTATTTCTCTAATCATTTACATGCAGACTTGAAGATAGATTTCAAGTTATCTGTTTTTTAGTTCGGCTGTTTTCGAAGAACACCCGAGGTATTGTCATAGCCCTCTTGTATGCCGCGTCGTCGTCGTCGTCGTAGTCGTCGTCGTAGTCGTCGTCCGAAAACTTTAACATTTGCCATACCTTCTGCATTATTGAAGATAGCAACTTGATATTTGGCATGCATGTGTTTCTCATGGAGCTGCACATTTTGAGTGGTAAAAGGTCAAGGTCAATGTCATCCTTTAAGGTCAAAGGTAAAAAAAATAATAATTCAAGCAAACACAGTCGAGCGTTGGCATCCGCTCGACGGTGCTCTTGTTATTATTTATTGTTTGTCAGTTTGTTGTGTGTTCAAGGCAATAGTTTAATAACGTCTTTTTGATTGTCTGTGCATTTCGGTTTTCTTCAGAAAAAAACTCCAAGTATTATTGTTTTCTTAATGAGAACAAGTCTAAAGCTTCCAGACATTCAACTATGTACTGCTTGTCTATCTGTATTCCATCTTATTTATGTGCTTGTGTATGTGTCGTACGTGTTTGTGATACCAATTTGTATGGCNGTCCGTTGCATTGCAATCATTGTTTGTGTTGCCTAAGTGATGACAGTTTTTGCTTGTTCCCATGGTAACAAATGCTGTATACAATTTTATCTTTTATATGGCTATGCTGTGCATTTTTTAAAAGTTATTCTGCACTAAAGCTTGATACAAGAACTCCATATATATGGAAATTAACAAATATTGATGTAGTTTGTTGTTATTGCTCATACCACTGTAAAGAAACTGACGTATGCTGTTTATGTATGCTTACAACTATTTCAATTATCATTTACATGCATACTCGAAGATAGATTTCAAGTCATCTGTTTTTCGATTGTAACTATTAGTTATTGTTTGTCAGTTTGTTTTGTGTCTTGGAAATCAAAAGGTGTTCCAGGGCAATAGTTTTATAAAATCTTTTTGATTGTCTGTGCATTTCGGTTTTCTTCAGAAAAAAAACATATTCTATTTTTTTTTAATGAGAACAGCAAGTCTTAAGCTTCCAGACATTCAACTTTGTACTGCTTGTGTATCTGTATTCCATCTTATTTGTGTGCTTGTTTATGTGTTGTACGTGTTTGTGATACCAATTTTTAATTTAACTCATTCATTCTCTACAGCTCCCCAATTGTTCACAGACCTATTTCTTGCTTTTTATGGAAGAAATATATCATAGACCGGTACCATTGAAAACTTGCTAGCAAACAAGAGAATTTACAAATTGGGGTATAGAATGTATTGTTCAACTTTGTACCATTAAGTTTTCATTGGTATGTAAACAGAAGTACCAGCATCCGGGGAAAAATTGTTCTTTGCTTTAAAATGAGTTCCTTATAAGAATTAATATTTTCTTCACGATCATTATGATTTCCAAACCTTTTTCGCAGAGAAGACTGTTGAAGTATATATAATAAGTAATGGAATCAAAACAACCCTATTTTGCAAATCGTCAGGTATTGTGACCAGTGTGGTTATGTAGAAATAGGCCTGTTTAGTGATCTATGTTGTCCATTTATTCACTCATTCATTTTAATCCACTTCCTCTTGCAGATGATTCCTTCTTTCTAACATTTATCACATTGGACTTGTGTATATGAACAGTGTAAGATATCAGAATTTTAGCCGCATTGTATGCATCCGTATGGTGTAACATATACATTTGGTGTAACATAAACATTTGGTGTAACATATACATTTGGTGTGGGTAACATTGTTAATTTAATGCTTATTCCTCAGTTGTTCATTGCTTCCATCTATTCCCATGTCATTTAAGCAGCACTGAATGCATAAACTGGTATGAAAAAAGCATCATGTTCACAGGTTAATAACTGACTGATCAAAAACTCTTTATGGGACAATGCATATATGCATTTAGAGAGCATAATTTCAGGGTTAAAATTACAAATAAAATATTATACGGTTAAAAGTTTTTCACCAGAAAAGGTGCAGTTAACGGATCCAACAAATTGTCAATTATAATGTTAACTTTGTTGAGACCACGTTTAATGGCAATGGTAAACTGAGGAATTCATAAAAGTTAAAAACTGACTGGTTGTGGAAAGTTTAGTTTTCTTGTACAGTTTGGCTCATATTTAAATTAAACAATTTAGATTTACAAAAATGTACGTGATAGTGGCTATATTTTCCTTATGAATGTGTACATCCGGTTTTAATAATGTTGTTGTTGCTTAGCCAGACTGTACATTTACAAATTGTATAAAGACAATAGTAAACTTTGAAAGGTTCTGGGACTAATTGTTAATGGCGCTTGTCTTTCTGTCAGATTGAGGATGCATTTAAATAATATGTTTGTTTAGCTCACCTGAGCACATATGGAGCTTTTATGATAACATGTTGTCCGTCGCCTGTCAGTGTGTGCGTGTCTGAGTCCATTAACTTCTTTTTATAAAGACTTATTCTCCTAAACGACTTGACAGATATTGTTGACAGATTTTTAAGTGGAATGATCATTGGCTGACTCTCTTTCAAAGTTGTTCAAATTGTTCTGGACTGATGCATATGTAGGTCAAATAGAACTAAAAATAGATTTTAAAAATGAAAACTTTAGAAATCTTTTAGTCTCTAAAACCACAATTTTCAACGACGTACTATTTGGTGTTTTTTTATCGTCCTCTACTAAGTTTGTTCAAATTGTCCTCTGGGTTCAAAAACCGCCAAACGCAGGGGTCACATGATTTATAAAGACTTATATAGCAAAATAACTAAAACAACATGGCTTAGAGGTGTATAAGTTTGCATACAGCATCATATTATGGTCCTCTACCAAGTTTGCTCAAATCATGACCCTGGGATCACAATTGTCCCCAGTTAAGTGGAAAGTTTAAAAATCTTCTCCTCATCTAAGTTTGTTTAAAACATTTCCATGGGCTCAGAATCGGACCCCATGGGGTCACTTGTTTCCCTTTATTATGTTTATAGTGAAAACAATAAAATAGTCTTCTTTGAACCTTAAGGCCCAGAGTTGGGAATTTGGAGGGTAAGATTTAATGGTGGTCCTCTACCAGTTGTTTTCAAAAAATGCAATTGGGTTTTAAACTGGTCGCTCCTTTGGGGTTAATTGTTACCCATATATGTATATAATGAAACCTAAGAGTCTCAGGTGAGTGTCTTAGGGCCTTTCAGGCCTCTTGATATTATATAATTCCATTTGGAGAAAAAAACTCAGTTCACAAAAAAAAAATCTTTTTATAAGCGAACAGTTTAATTTACTTATTTGTCAAAAGAGAAGCGTTATTAGATATTTTATGTCGTTGGTCGGGTTGGCAGGCTAACTTTATATAGATTGTTTGCAAAAGTAACCATGAAAAAACAGGGTGGTGTTTTACTAACGGCTTGCATATCTGTATATTGGTCTGTAGTGTATAGCATGCTTATCTCTGTTGCCATTTTTTATACGCCCGTCTCTAGAAAGAATTGTGGGAACACCCTTGGCACATGGGCGGGTAGATGGATGGATGTGCAGTAGGACTGGCATCTTTCCGCTATCTATCCATCCATACTTCACCAAACTGTCTGGATATGTTTGTTGGCATAAAATAGAGACCAAGTTTAATAACCAATAATTCGCATCAGGCACTTCAGAGTTATTGCCCTTTGTTTATACAAAAATTCTGCCTCCGTTTCTACTAACTAACTCGTACAGTTTTCATGGAATCTTCACCAAACTTTCTGGAAATATTGGTCATCAATAAACGGAAGAAAACTTCTGTAACCAGCCAAATTGTAACAGGCAATTTTAAGCAATTGTCCATTGTTTATACAAAAGATTCAAATTTCTCTGTTTGCTCACTTGCTCATACAGTTTTGATCAAATCTTCACCAACTTTCTGGAAATGTTGGTTTACATTAGATGGATGCCAAGTCTCATAACCAGTCAATTTGCACCTGGCACTTCAGAGTTATGGCCCTTTGTATATTAAAAAAAAGAAAATTCGCCATTTCATCTGTGTCATGAAAGAATCTTCACCAAATATCTACAAAGGTTTTTGACAATTATTGGAGGCCAAGTTTGATAATCAGCCAAAATGTGTCGGGCATTTCAGAGTTGTTGCCCAGTGTTTATTCAAAAACTGCCGAATTCCCCATTGTAGATCTCTTAACTCATTCACTTAATTACCACCAAATCTTTACCAGACTTTCCAGATATATTTGTTCCCATAAAATGGAAGTCAAATTCAATAACCAGCCAAAAAAAATATGGCATCCCATGGGGTCCATTTTTTAAGACGGGCGTATACTTCTGTCCAAGACCTTGTTAATGTGTATTTTTAAATAATCAATGTTGAGAAATTTGCATGATTGATTTTTTTTTGCCAAAAAATAATGTCCAGCAATGAAAAATATTTTTTTAGCTTTGGAATTGCATGGGAATTGTATGTGTAATTTGTTTACTTATTTAATAAAGATCTGTGAAGTAATTGAATATAAAAACTGGTTTTTAGTTTATAAACATGCCATACATTACAAATGAAATAGTGCCTCCCTTATTTAAGCACATTTGTTAGCTGTTAAATTGTCTAGAAAGCAACTAATAGAAACATTATTTATAAGAATCCTTTTGTATAGTCCTGCTGGGAGATATGTATTGGTTTGTTGTTATTAACATTACATCACCAAAATCGGTAATAAAATTCTCCTTTTATTTCATATTTCTTAATTAAAAGTAAACATTTTAAAAAACAGCTTTGCCAAAGTTGGTAAGGAATTCTCCCCTTATTTCATATTTCTTAATTTAAAGTATACCTTTTTCAAAACAGTGTACCCAGAAGTAAGTGCTAAAGAACACAAATCAGTACATAAACCATGCATTACGGAGACTTGTTGATTCAGGGCTGCTGCTGTGATAGGGGGGCTAACTGTCCGTGTTCTACTTGCAGAATCCTGGTGACAAACGTAGACTGAGCGGTGATTACAACAGCGGGTTCATAAATGGAGGTGGACCTCCCCCTGCCCCGCCAATTATGGGTGGTCTAGGCAGATCAACCAATCGTAATGAAGGTGATGGCTCTTTTCGCTACTTCTGAAGAAAATAGTCTTGATTGGTCTTACTTTTAATGAAACTTATTGTGTCAACACTTTTTTCGCTACTTCCTGAGGAACATGTTCTTGGTGGTCTTACTTTTAATTAATTTGTTGTGAAACAGTTCATTTGCTATGCTTTAAAGTGAAATTATTTTTAAAATGTTTTTAACAAGCATATCATGCTATAGCATATCAGGAGTTGATCATCTGTTGTCGAATATTATAATATCCAGTATTCATGATTTATTATCTTTTCCATGGATGTTTAAATATGGTGTGAAAAAGTCCATGTCGCAATTTATGTGTCACTGATATAATTCTTGAGTATTATTGTGTGCAGTCAGACATTTGGCTGTAAGAGTCTTGCTTAATATCAGCAACTAGCCAATCAAATTTCTGAATATGGTCTCCGATACATGTTGATTGGTCAGGTAATTAGAAACAAGGTTGTATATAATCAGATGCATATGTTTTAGACTTTGTATGAATGTGTGTAAATACATTTATATGATAAATTGTACATATAGTTTTAAGATTGTGTCAAATATAGATTGTTCTGTCAAATATAGATTGTTCTGTATGCTTATAATATAACTATTTGTTCATTGTTGCTGAGTATCAATCATTTTATTGACTAAACATGACTGTAGTTGTTGGATGGCATTGAAAAACTGTTTGTAAAAATAATGTAAATTATTGCAACACAGTTCTCATAACATAAATCATTTTTGTTGAGCTTGCTTGCAATGAGCTCTTAACCCTTTGAGCGCTGGAACTGGATTTTGAAGGCCTTTGCAAACAGTTTGGATCCAGATGAGACGCCACAGAACGTGGCGTCTCATCAGGATCCAAACTGTTTGCTATTCTGATAGTATTCTTTGAAAAAAAATCGAAGAAAATGCTAATTTTAGAAATTTAGNGATAGCTTTACATTTTTCATCAGCAGCTTTAAGTATCATTGCTTTACTTCTTATACGAATCTAAATCTTTATATCATCAAAATATTTTATTTATGTAATGTGATTATATAATTATGTACAATTTGTTTGTATTTATGTGAAATCAAGTTACTGGAAACAGTGAAAACTATGTTATAAAGGTCGGCCACAAAATAATGTGCTTTCAACTTAATTTTTACATAAAACTCAGATATTATTAAGACTATTAGAAGCAAAAATTAATACCATGTAAATATCGGATATAAAAAATTTATCAGAAAAGAAGAAATACTACTTAATATTGTTGAGCATTAAGTAAATCTGTCACTTTTTTAGACAATATAAAGTTTAAATGATGACACTAGTTTGATTGTGGACATTCCTTGTGAACATTGTATTTGTGTGTGTTGATGTGATGTCCTTTCTTGAAGCCATATTGTCTTGTGTTACAACTAATATCTCTGACATCCTCTCAGCAGGCGCTCTTGGAAAGGCAGAAATGGGGGAAATCATCTTGGAACCACATGGCTTTCATTGAAATGTGACTGCAGAGTCAAAATGTGTCTTATTTCGGACATAGCATGTTTGTTTGAGGCACCTTCAACTTGTATGACCGTGCAGTGGAAGTTTAGTAATAGGCCAACCCAAGTAGAACGGTTTTCAATAGCTCAAACACAACATGGAAAACGGTTCATTATCAGTACAATTTTAAATTAATCATTTAATCACTGTTAACATCAAAGTTTTAATAAAAAGTATTTTCACTGGGTTATTAAAATAACAGTCAAATAAAGTTGATCATATATCACAAACATTTACACCGTCTGCTTTTAGGAATCCCATGCACTTGCCTTTTTGAATGCACATACTATTCATTTTGATGAATTGTTATTCACAAATTATGTGATCGACGTGTCAAAACCGGACACAAACAATTCTATTAAATAAATACCAAATGTTGAAACAAATGTTTCATACTTTTCAAGCAACACATTCATATGCCCCAATCACCCTTTAATTACCCATGATCATTTAGTACCATACACATTTCAAGAGATGATTTTGCAACAATTGTATCTGATAATAGCAAGTGAGTTTTGCTCTGTGAAAAGGGGATTTAATTCATGTGCCTAAAGTGTCGTCCCAGATTAGCCTGTGCAATCCGCACAAGCTAATCAGGGACGACACTTTCCGCCTAAACTGTGTTTTTGCTAGGAAGAGACTTTCTTTAAAGGAAAAATATCATTAAAGTGGAAAATGTCGTCCCTGATTAGCCTGTGCACCTGCACAGGCTAATCTGTGACAATACTTTACGCACATGCATTAAGCACCCTTTTCACAGAGCGAGGATCAAATGTTCACTAGATACAACAGTTGCATACTCAAACCTGTGATGTTCCCTGCTCCATGATTTCCTGCTTTCCTGCCTCTCCCTGAACCCCTTGTAACTGGTTGTGCTATGTACCTTACACTTGTATCTTGTACTCAAAGTATGTTAACCATATTTATTACCAGATTACTATTTGTAAGCACAATTAAAATGAATAAACTTAAAGAAAAAAAAGATAAATTTTTGTTATTTTGTAAAGATTCACCCTATTTTATACCGATGTGTAAACTCGTTGAGAAGAACTATCATTCTCTGCAAAAGAAGTTACATGAACTTTTTCTTGATTGGGTGTAAAAATATTTATAACAAGTCATTCGTTTAATACAATAGTTATGTGACCCATGCAAAACTTAACCCAGTTTAATAAATTAGCAACATGTATTTTTGGAGTTAACACATGATATTACCGCCTGCATAAAAATACTATAAAATCGAGTATTTTGATATATTTTTATGCCCCGGAAGGGTGGCATACAGTTTTTCAACTGTCCGTCAGTCTGTCCGTCCGAAAACTTTAACATTGGTCATTACTTTTGCAATATTGAAGTTAGCAACTTGATATTTGGCATGCATGTGTATCTCATGGAGCTGCACATTTTGAGTGGTGAAAGGTCAAGGTCATCCTTCAAGGTCAAAAGTCAAATATATGGCTTCAAAGCGGCGCAGAAGGGGGCATTGTGTTTCTGACAAACACATCTCTTGTTTTATATAATAAATTGAACATGTAAAGCATACCGTAGTACACACATGGATGTTCATACTTGTTTAATGATGGAAATCTGCTGTTAATCAGGCAGGTATTGCATCAAATGCAAAAATATATTTGCATAAAGTTTATGACATCCGTGAATTGCCAAAGAGGTCAATATCAACTTATGGGAACCACATTATGCAGTTCTTGGAAAAATGAAGGTTTATGATTTCGGGTGGCAACATATTATTTCTTACATTTTCCAAATGGTACCACCCACATGAAGGTGTCTCAGTATAAGAAGCTACTATTGAAAACACATTGTTTTATTAACTTGCAACTTTTCTTGAAGGATGTATGCCTCCTAAGGAACTTCAATTAACATTCATACTTAGTGAAACACTGTTGCAATGCTTTCCAAAAATGGTGAAATAAATACTATGAAAACATAATGCATATATTAGCAATGATTCTGTCACTAAATGAATTTTGGTTTCTGTCTTATCACAGATCCTACAACAACTTTAGGTTACGACTGTAGCTTTCTGCACAACAAGTAAACATTTATCATCTATAACGCATGTTCCTCAATTCAAGGCCCTATGAAAGATAGGAAAAAAAAATGAATAGAAATTACTGAAATTAACAAATCATTGAGGTTGGTGCCTAGCAAATAAGTACCATAACTTGAACTTGTTGTACAATCTTTGATAAAACAGGCCCTAGAAGTGCCATAAACTCCAATTTGGCATTTTGGATAAAATGCTGCAATTAGAATGACTCTAGAACACAAAATGCCCATGTTGGTTATAAAGATTGTGAAAACCGATGTCATCACAACTGAGTAAAGCAGTAACAAGCATGTTAGGAACAGGGTTATTTGGAAATTTTGTCAAGTCTTAAAATTAAATCTGTCTGGGGACCTGGGACGAACCCTAGATGCTCACGTCATACTCTTTGGTGTGGTGGGGCCTCATTCAATGTGAAATATTCTCCCACGCTGGATGGAACACACATGAAGACGTACCAGGATTCATGAACGCTGCGCACAGGGTAAGACTGGATATGTCTGCATAGAATTACTAACAACTCACGCCTGACTGACACCACGTTTTATATGCATTTTGATTTTGATTTTGTTTGTACTTGTGTGTTTACTTATATGGTATGTTTCCATGTACTGACAATTAACAGCCTTGTTTCTCTTTCGGTTCTCGCCTGTTTTAATGGTCATTTTTATATTTAGACGATTCAATTTAAGTCTTTCTAATAACTGTTTTAGAATATATTAGTAATCATGGATTTATGTGTAGAATGTTTCAACACAGCTTGGGTAATGATACAACCTTCTATTTCAAAATGGTTTAAATAAAATAATTTTTCGAGCGTTCAGAATATATACATGCATAACTTGTCATTTACCATGCTATTTTCAAAAGCCATAGTTCTTAGCTATTGGTTAAGTGCTATCCATGACTCTGAAATTGAGGAGTTATCGTAATACTATTAAGAACACGACATATTATACAAGATTTTGTAACATCTCATTTACATGTCTAAGCTTTCTTGACAAAACTTTTAATTGGGATGAATTTTGAGGACTTTTGTTTATAACAATTTGAACTTGCATGTTTGTAGTAAATTAGCATGGTGTTAAGTTGTATTAATACGTTGGTGTTACTAAGGTTATAGATGCACCTGCTTTATTTGAATGTTTGACATCACCACTAACACTTCTGATGTGTATGCCAGGTTTAACTGTTACCCACCTTCTGTCGTAGTGGTAGATGCACCAACTATATGTTACTGTGTATATTTTATGATTTAAGACATAACTTCTCATTATTTTTGCAATAAGCTAAGAGGCCTTACAGCGATGGACTGCAAATGGTGAAATGTAAATATGCATGTCTGCTTTTTTGTTTTTGCTATGACTGAATTATTTTATATGTATTATATCTGTTTAATTTACATCATAACTGAGTATTTAGCTAGGTGGTAATATCAAAGTTTATGGTATAACAATTGTAATATATACACCATTAACTGATTTCTACTGCAGTAGGAGTGCCAGATTTTCAAATTATACAGTACTCACTTTACAAACATGTTTGTATAAAAACTTTCTTGTTAGAACACTGTTCTTTTTATGCCCCCGGTAGTGTGGCATATAGCAGTTGAATTGTCCGTCCGTCAGTCTGTCTGTCCGTCCGAAAACTTTAACATTGCCCATAACTTGTGCAATATTGAAGATAGCAACTTGATATTTGGCATGCATGTCTATCTCATGGAGCTGCACATTTTGAGTGGTGAAAGGTCAAGGTTATCCTTCAAGGTCAAAGGTCAAATATATGGCTTCAAAGCGGCGCAGTAGGGGGCATTGTGTTTCTGACAAACACATCTCTTGTGTATTGAGCTAATTTTATATTTTTGCATGGGGTTAAACCTATACTGCTCGGAATATTTGGTTTCTGTCTTATGGCCATGCAAGGGTAAATACCGGTATAATGTCATTTGATATGCTGTATTATGTATTTTTGCTGTACAATATTATGCGTCTTAAATTACTCTCATTATTACAACATATGACAACATTTGAATGGCTTTTGTAACCTTTAACCAAACAACACTATTTTCCCACTATTGTATGTTTTCTTTTTAAATTCATTTTGTAGCTTCTATATTTCTTTATAAAAAATATTTTATTTAAAATTTTCTTTAATTGTGCCAGATGTAGAACATGCATATATTAGAACAGTATCTTTATCAATACTTGTATCGGTTATCAATCCCCACATTTCTTTCTGTTAGTTTATATATTTAATAAAGTTATTATAGAAATTAAGAAGGATATTTTTGCAGATTAATATTTTAAAGTTTATATAACCTGATTAGGTCTGCTATAGAAAATTAGTTTATTTTAAACCTATTTATTTTAGCTCGATTGCATTGAAAGCCGTAGGCTTATATAAACGCTCTCGAGTCCGTTTCCTGGGACTATAACCAGTACTTGGTGTCTTTGAGGGAGATCAAAGGAACGCTCCCAGTGGGGTTCGAACAGAAACCTAGAAAATTAGTGGTATATTGGATTTGCGTATGTCAGTCGTCTGGTCATTTGGTTGGTTAACCACTTACGTTTCCGAAAGTAGAATTTTTTTTCATCAAATTTTAAGTTAATTGACTACAGTCTACTACACTTGTTCTTTAGTTACAGCCCTATATCTTTGATCTTGTTAGAATAAAATTTTACTGTTATGAACACTGTAAATTAATATGAAGTTAATTTCACAATAATCTGGTAAAAGTCTCTATGTTGCTTCATTACTCTCAATATTTAAAACATTTTTACGATTTAAAAAAAATACTTCTGTACTTTCCATATTTCTATCAAACATTTTTTACAAATCAAACGTTTGATATCATATGAACTAGACATTGATAATGACCACAAGCTACATGAGAATCCCTGATTATTATGCTGCTTAAGACTAACCCTCCGCTAGACTTCTGAAAACCCCACTTATTCATAGGAACAAACAATACTGACCGCATATTTTATGAACTATTTTTATGGTAATTTCATTCAAATAATAATTTTTAGCTCGGCTGTTTTCGAAGAAAACCCGAGGTTTTGTCATAGCCCTCTCGTCTTCTGCGTCGTAGTCGTAGTCGGCGTCGTCCGAAAACTTTAACATTGGCCATAACTTTTGCAATATTGAAGATAGCAACTTGATATTTGGCATGCATGTGTATCTAATGGAGCTGCACATTTTGAGTGTTGAAAGGACAAGGTCAAGGTCATCCTTCAAGGTAAAAGGTCAATTTTTTTTTTTTTTTAATTCATGTGTATCTCATCGACCTGAACATTTTGAGTGGTGAAAAGGTCAAGGTCCATGATGACCTTCAAGGTCAAAGGTCAAAAAAACAAAATCCAAGCACCCACAGCCGAACGTTGGCATCCGCTCGACGGTGCTCTTGTTTAAATTGGTTGTGGTTTTGAAAGGATATTACACGGGTCAGCTTTGTTTGAACCCAAGATAAGTGGGTTGTTTTTTAAAAATCCAAAATTCTGGGATTTGTTTATTGGATATTCCCTTCTATCACGAGTTGTCCCTGTGTCTGTAGAGTCTGGTAGTCGACAGCGACGCCCTTCTGATAACCATCCGGCCCGCCCCCTGACTCCGCCCCCTGTTGACCAGCGCAACACCAGGATGGGCCCGCAGGGTAAGGCAGATATTCAGTATTTACATTTATTGTTGTAATTGAGTGGTGAAAAGGTCAAGGTCAATGATGACCTTCAAGGTCAAAGGTCAAAAAAACAAAATCCAAGCACCCACAGCCGAGCGTTGGCATCCGCTCGACGGTGCTCTTGTTTAAATTGGTTGTGGTTTTGAAAGGATATTACACGGGTCAGCTTTGTTTGAACCCAAGATAAGTGGGTTGTTTTTTAAAAATCCAAAATTCTGGGATTTGTTTATTGGATATTACCTTCTATCACGAGTTGTCCCTGTGTCTGTAGAGTCTGGTAGTCGACAGCGACGCCCTTCTGATAACCACCCGGCCCGCCCCCTGACTCCGCCCCCTGTTGACCAGCGCAACACCAGGATGGGCCCACAGGGTAAGGCAGATATTCAGTATTTACATTTATTGTTGTATTATGTTTCTTTTTGGTGTTTCTGTTTGGAAGGGTCTGATGTTTAAAGTATTTGTTCACAGATTTTAGTATTTTGTTTAATTGTCATTAAAATTAATGTCTTAAATAACATGATATTTCGAAAAGTCTACAAAAAATATAAAAGTAACATGCCTCTGGATTCAAACTCTGGACCTTTAAAGGCAATTTTAACATGCTACCACTAGACTATGCTGTCTTTTCATATTTTACTTTCTTTTTAAGCGATTACTTAATAAAACCCTTTTTTCAAATTACCAGTGCAAAGCATTACTAGTGCTTAATTATTTTATCGATTTTGATTGATGATTATTTATAATCAAACCAATATTTTGAACGTTTTTTTAAGTTAGGCATTTTCCTTTGCTTGCTCAATGATAAGATATACATTCTTTTTTTGAATCGAGAAGACACTTGTACAAGTATTTATTATATGACCTGTATAAAAATGGTTTCCAATAGGTCAAGAACAAGCTTGAAGACACAAAATACATATCATATTTGATGAAGTTGAGTCTGCTATGCCTAGATCAATTTGCCTTTCTACCAGTAAATACCTGATCATATTCAATGGAACTCTAGCCAAATGGTGTATAATAATGTCTCTTGACGGTAAAAAATGCTTTTATCTTTGTCTGTCTGTCCATCCGTCCATTTGTTGTCGTTAATGAAAACTATTGCGGCTAAGGGAGAAACTACATAATCACAAGATTACTGTGTGAACTTGGATCACGTTGGTAGTTTGCGGCAATTTTTTTCCAAAATCAGCAGTTATGGCACTCTTTTTTGCAAAACAAATTTCATTTTGTTAAAATTAAAATGAATTGTCTTCTGGCATATGTTTTAAACTAAATTACTTAAAGGGACGTGTATTATTTATTAAAATGCCAAAACTGAGTGTTTGTTGAGCTCACACTGGGAAATAAATGCCCAAAAGAAGTATTGTTTCAGAATTCATTATATTACAATAATAGGATAAAACTTCAGGAAACAGGTACACACCAGAGTTGCAAAACGAGCTACGCAGCAAGATCAACCTGTCCAATGACAGCAGGTCCGGAGGGAGCAGCTCCCCAAGGGACCCACCTCCAAGAGAGCAGCCTCCTCGGAGCCCCCCAATGGGTTTCAGGGCTCCACACAACCCGCCCGAGCCCAGGTCTCGCAGCCCGGGGCCCAGGTCTCGGAGCCCAGGGCCCGCTCCTGTCTCGCCCAGAAACATCCTGTCTATTTCACAGTACACGACCTCTGATGAAGTGAGGGACTGGATGCAGCAGAAAGGCTTCACAAAAAGGTGGGTATGTTTGAAGTTTTGCGTTTCCTGAATGGCGGTATTTTTTTTCTCTAAACTGCAATTGTATTACATTATTATTATTTCTCAACTTATCCAGGAAACTTGACAGTAACGGTAAATCACCATATAATCACCAACTTACACATGTCCATACCTTTTTAGTAGAAAATTTAAAGAAATGACTTATTGTTTTAGCAACTGTTGTATTTGGAAGGCTAAACAAGACATAAACCATTCAAGCCGCAATCAATTTCATAGTGTTGTCTAGTGAGCTTCAGGTTTTCTACGTAGAACATAAATAGAATCAACCCCTCTTTTAATTCTATAACTCACAGAATTCAGGTAAAAAACATTAGCCAAGTTGAGTCTCGTTTAAATTGGAAAGAAGACAATACAAAAAGCTGAACATGTGTATATTATGAACACTGGTGATTTATTTTCAGGACGATAGACAACCTGCGTGGCTACAGTGGCCTTGACCTGTTCAACACGGAGCGGTCTGAGCTGGAGAGACTTGTGGGGCAGAAAGAAGGGTCCCGCCTTGATAGTCTGCTGGAACTGCAGAAACTGAACGCTGGGGTAGGTAGTATATAGAAGAGTGTCTCATTGATGTATAGCTGGACCTAACACTAGGGTAGGTAGTCTGTACAAGATTATCTCATTTATGGAGAGCTGGACCAGTCTGATTATGTTACTGTAGATAAGGATATTACAAAACGAGTAAATTGAACTTAACATTAGTGTAAGTCTCTCAGGTCTATTGATAGGAGGAAAAATGGTGTCTGTTGTTTAAAATGATTTGATTGTAACGTGTATGTTGCCATAAATATATATATATTGTTTTTCTTACATAGCAGATTGTTAAATGGATCCATTTATAATAATTTGTTATATTTAGTATGAATTAGACTCAAACAATATTCTCTGACAGTTTATCACATTCTATTTCACCTCAGTACCGCACACGAGGTCGATCAGAGCTGCAGCAGATCCTGAAGCGGCGCATGGAGCAGACGGACACGTCAGGGGAGGCGGACTTTGGAACACGACCTAGCTTCATGCCCGAGACCCCTCCCGACTACTCCCCAGCCGAGTCAGATGGTGGGTCTTCAATGACGGCTTTTGTTTAACTAATTGTTACCCTTTGATGCAGGATTTTAATATGCATGTTTTATTTCATGCAATATATAAGTTATTAGTTTATGTCTTGGAGTTTAAACTGAAATATGGAACTCGACTTAATAAAGTAACAAGTATTTTTATCAAGATATCTGCTCATACATCCAGAAAGCTTGTCTGGTCTGTAACTGATAATTTATCAGCGAAACACAAATTACGAGTCGTGCACAACACTTCTAGTAAATGAATACATCGTATTATTTAAAGAGGTTTGTTGATACTGTCTCAGTGCAAGTGTGTCAAGTGTCATCCCAGGTTCTGCCTACAGTGGAGTAATAGTTTGTGGTAACTTTCTTTAAACTGGAAATACGATAAACGCAGGAGTACCATCTAGGATCAGAAATATCAAGGATAATTCAGGATTTACCTTTACACACTTGCATTTTGGCCAGTTTTTTTCCATGATGCACATCATTTGATTGTGGTGATTGTTTTCCCTGTTGACAGCCTCAGACGATGACCTGGGGAATGCTGGGAAGACCCTGCGACACCTGCTGGAACGTCAGCGTAGAAAACTGCACCAGGCCAACAGGGGGCCTTACGAGTAATAGTGGACCTTAGAAAGAGTGAGCGACAGGAAGTTTGAACGAGTGAGTGATTTGAAGTTTGTGTGAGTGTAGCACAATAGAAATTTGAAGAATCAGTTATAGAATGTTGCTGGGTGGTCTGGCTAAGTGAGGTATTGGACATTACCGCTTTACCATGCAGAAAATCCATTGTTACTGTCTTAATGTTAACATGGTTACCCCTTTGGAAATGAGATTCTAATATACGCTAATTATATTTTTAGTTTTCTTATACAAAGTGTCCATACTATTAATAAAGCATTGTTAACCATTTTTGTGTGAATTATATTGCATATTGTATAAGTGCCATAATTACTTTGTTTCTTTCATTTTGCCTTACTGTTTTTTTTTATAGATTAAAAGTGATATTGTAATCATGTTTATCTACTCTTTTTATTGCCATTATATGTGAAATATGTGAAACAATCATCTAAAGAAACTCATTATTATCATAATTGTGTAAAATCAAAATATATCTTGTAGTAAACATGTATATGATGGATTTCAATATTTGTGTATTTTATGTGGAACGTGTGTTTATTGGTTTATTTACATTTAAGTGTTGTTTTAACGCTCGATAATTCGATGAAATCTGCCAGGGATGATTCTTGAAATTAACTGATTGGTGTTGAACTATTCACTGTCTTTCTTTAAGTGACTTCTTTCCTTTCTGGCAATGTGCAATTGGTGTAATTATAGCACGATGATAAAAACGAAGCTTGTTCTTGATATTTTTATGCCCCCGGTAGGGTGGCATATAGCAGTTGAACTGTCCGTCAGTCTGTCTGTCCGTCCGTCCGAAAACTTTAACATTGGTCATAACTTTTGCAATATTGCAAAACTTGATATTTGGCATGCATGTGTATCTCATGGAGCTGCACATTTTGACTGGTGAAAGGTCAAGGTCATCCTTCAAGGTCAAAGTTAAAAAAAAATAAAAAATCAAAGCGGCGCAGTAGGGGGGAATTGTGTTTCTTACAAACACATCGCTTGTTTTTAAACCATTAAGTGTATTTTGGTTGTATAGATATATTGCATTATCTGTCACAGTTTCTAGCTTCATGCAACGTACCAAGTGCAGTCTTTATCCTTGAATAGGCATGCACAATTGAGCTATTTTCTGTAATTTAGAGAAACATCAAATTTATTATATATCGGTAATTTTCTGTTGATTACAATGATTGAATAGTTTATATATGAATGTAAGCAGTAAGCCGCCATTTTATATCAAGATACACTGGGGCAGAGTGTTCAGAGCTTAAGTTTTAAGGTTGTTGGACATGTGGCATATTGTGAGCTTTTCAATATTGCAAATTGTAGTCAGAAGTATTGAAAATTATAAATTTGTTGTTATTGCAATGCATTATTCTGAAATTGTGACATGTACGCATTATACATTTGCCTATCTTTATATTTTATGATTTGTAGTGTAAATAATTATACATAGGTTATGCAGTGCTGTTTTATTGTAATCTAGCATTAATCATAATTATATTTATGTACTCTGGCATCAAAATAAAAATAAATAATGGCATACATAGTTATCTTCATCCTTTCTATACCCCTGCAAATAAAGTTTGAGAAAGTAAATATTGGATTCCGTCGGTCGGTTTATGGAACTAGCTGCTTCCACATTTATCAAGTGATAAAATTGAAAGTTAAGTATCACATAACAAGTGAGTTCCGTGTTGTGGCTTATATGTAAACGAAATATTCTTGAACTGGTTGGTGGGTCGGTCAGTGAGTTGGTCGGTCACCCTAAACATGACAATGTGTACTTTATGTCGCAAACTAATCTCTGTTTTCTGCCTATGAACATTAACATGCTATTTTTACTATGTAAAAGTGCAAAATGTTATATTAGTGTATCTAGCAATATTCTTTGCAGAGTTATGTGCCCTTAAACTTGGGAAAACTTTGGATACTTACCACATTAAACATGTTTACCATGTGTCTGAACTTGTCTCTCACGTTTCTGTGTATCAACATGAAACTTATAGATATGCTGTTTATACTATGTGCATTATTTGCAGAGTTATGTGCCCTTAACTGAAGCAATTTTTGCATACTTTAAAGTTATGTTGGTTTTACTATGGAGAAGTGCATGTCGAGATCTTTGAAGAGTCATGTGCCCTTGGAATTAGGCAAATAATGCAACAAATCAAAATGATGCTTTTTGTCCTAATGTATGATCAATGCCAAGTAGTGAAAGACACACTAATTTTCATGTTTTGCACCTGCTTGAAATGACCCATAGCGGTGGTATTGTCATCTTCAATGATGTTTCTAGTTTGAATGAACATTGTCAATGTTTGGAAATCTGATGCATTGAAACTAGGGATGGGACCGAATATTCAAATATTCGAAAATCGGCCGAATATTAGAATCCAAAATTCAAATTCAAATATTTGATTTTTTATTTTTTTATGCAAATAAAAAAAAATGTATATTTTTTTGTTCAGTGCAGACTTCTTTAGTGCATCCGTCTTTGTTTGCATAACAGCTGCCATCAATTTACGAGATGATAAATAGCATACTGGAGGGTATCAGAGAGGGGTAGTGTCTTCATTGATTTTATCTGGCAGTTTGCACGGGTGTTAATACACTGCGTTTAATCTATAGTCGAAGAAAATTGATGTGTTATTTACAGTTCGGCGTCTCACAATTAAGACAGCCCGACTATCGTTACCTTCAATGACCAATCAATTTTAGTGTTAAATACATACATCTACTCAGAATGTAGTTGCTCTAATATTAACCAATTACAGTTGTTTTTTAATAATAATAAATTAATATACGGTCGAGAGCGTTCATTCAAACTCGCCATATTTTCAAGATACGTCTACAATTTATATTCTGACAACTATTCAGTTAAAGAAATTCATGCCTCCCTCTCGTGTTTGGAATTATTTTACGCGTTTTATAGCGATAAACTGTTTTTGTGTGTGCACACTGCATGTACATAATAATTACGAAACTTGAATACTAGTTCATATATGCATGTTGTCTAAATGTTGTACCAGTATGTTGTTGCTACGTTTTCTTTGTGTAAATAAAAAACAACTTGTGCACTAAGGTTTTTGTTTGTATTTATTTTAAAGTACACATGAGGAATATCATTGATATATTAGCAAAGTTCTATCAAAGTTTTGACATCGTCGTGGTTCTGGAATCCGTACAAATAAAAATGCGAAAACAAAAGAACAAATATTATCTAAGGGAAGTAACCCAAAATGATATTGAAATAAATCAGAATTACGGTAATATGTTTACCGGCAACATGTGAAATAAATAAATGTTATGAAAATAAAATGTATTAAGCGAATATAAAGAGAGACATAATCATGTATCGATCTAAAAAATGATAACTCCATCTCCTTTTACAAAGATGCATTTACAAAACGATTAAAAGTGGTATGTGCGGCAATGAGGAACAGTACTTTACTTCGGATGGGCGTAAGTTCGGACATTTTCATCTTATGTCTTAAATCGAATATTTGAATATATTCGAATAAGGGCAAACGAATATTCGAATATATATTCGAATAAGGGCAAACAAATATTCGAATATCATTTTAGTATTCGAATCCCGTCCCTAGTTGAAACTATAAAGGTGACCATATTGTTCTCCCAATGCAAATATTTTCCAACTTACTAGTTGAGAAAAATGTATATATTTATATTTTATATATTTGTATATATTGCTTAAACGATAGTAATATTTAATGTCTTGACTGTGAATTTCATGCATTCTTCCATTGTATAAGGTATAATGATATTCGTCAACGCTATCTCTTTAACTGGTATGACAGAGGATTAGTACTGAATGACTGTTATTCATTAATGAGCTCCAGTTGTGAAAGAACTATTCGCAATGTTTGTACTTGTGTTCACCAAATTATTTCTAAGCAAAAGGTTCATCAAGGGATGTAAATGATTTTCTATTTGTTGCCTATATATTATGGGCCGGAGGCCTTATATTGAATAAATTGAGTTGAGTTGAGATACATAATGAGGATGCATGAATTTTATGAAATAATATTAATCTCCAACACGTAGCAATATTCTTAACTATGTTTTATCCTTACAACAATTGTAAAACCACTTGAAGCTTATAGGGTAATGACCCGGACCTTTGACTAGCAATATATCAATATTAGTGTCAGCGTTGCAAGTCAAGTATGGTAGTTGTTTTGACTAGCTTAACTGAGCGCAAAGTACTGGAGAGTGAGATGTCAATTAGCACTTAACCTTTGTCAAGTGAAAGTTTATTGACCTATAAAAGGTCAGGACAACTTCATACACAGCACACAGGTGAATTCTCAGACCTTGTGCTGACTCAGCAGAATTATTTCCTTTGTATGGACTGCAACGCTGGACAAATATGGCATAAGACTTATTTTAACATGATGCGGGTAACTTATTAAGGTCATGCAAACTTGGTGAATCTTTTGATACTACAAAACTTGTACTTGCAGACCATTGGCATGAACATTAGTTAAAAGATGGATATGGTATCTGGCAGTGAAGTTTTTTTGAACATTGCTTCATCAGTTGTCACTTGTCCCTATATCTGAATTATGTGAGTAAAGTGGTTATTACCAAATTCATTAACATATACCATGTAACAAAATTGGTAATTTAAAATTTTACATAAATAAATTCAATGTCAGACTTAACAAGGGAAAATAAGAAACTCGCTAAATTTATAACACTAGAAGTTATATAACCATCAAGAATAATACTGAAAACTCCAGTGATTTGTACAGTTCAATTCGATGTTCAAATAAGCATGCCGAATACGCTTCATATTTCAAGAAGAAACCACTAAATTTTCTTTTAACATCATCTTATTGCTTAATAAATAAACTCCTCAATCAATATTTTACACTCCTCATACAGGATCCAAAAACAAGAATTATTTCGACTGGTTTGTGAAAAATATTGTTATACCAGACATTGTTTTTTTATGCTGTATTGTTACAACTAATTTTTATTTCAATTACAATATACAGGGATCGGGCCCGCAAACTCGGACTCTGAATCTTAACATATGAGTCGCGCCCTGTGAAAAGGGGGTTTAATGCATGTGCATAAAGTGTCATCCAAGATTAGCCTGCACAGTTCGCACAGGCTAATCAGGGACGCCACTTTCCGCTTTTATATTTTTCATTTAAAGAAAGTCTCTTCTTAGCAAAAATCCAGTTTAGGCGGAAAGTGTCATCCCTTCTTAGCCTGTGCGGACTGCACAGGCTAATCTGGGAAGACACTTTACACACATGCATTAAACCCCTTTTTCACAGAGCGTGGCTCAAATTATATATGATATTTTGTTACCAGTGGAGTTCATGGTTTCCATTAGCAAAAACTGTTGCTGAACCCTTTTGAAGATGCAAGATCAAAGAAACAAAATGTTTGTTTAGATCTTTTATTATCAATGTCTTAACAGATTCTAAGTAGTTTTATCATAAAACTATATACATGTCTGAAAACATTTGGAACATTATGAAAATACTTCCATAATGTATGACACATCTTTTACAACAAATACAAACACTCAAGGTTGGATATTATGATTATTTCGGGTAAATGGTAATGAAATTGAAGCGAATTATAATTAGTCCATTTATTTTCAGTGATTTAAAATATGAACTTGTTTTACAAAAAAAAAGATACGTGTTGTCTTCAAAAGAAAAGGCAATTTTACATTAATAATTAAGTTAAAGTAGGAATTTCCACATGTTGTAAAATTGAGCGACAACATACACTTGGTCAATGGTCATAAATTGGTACATGTGACAAGTTAAGTAAATAAAGTTTGTAATAAAACTGCAGTCTGCAGGTACACTACACAAAAATTACCCTTTTATCTTAAACATAAGACAAAGTATCAGAGGTGTATACCGTAGATTAATCTATACAGTATAACTTGGTTATTAAATTTAACACCTAATTAAGAACAATATAGACATACAACATATACCGTAAACTACAGTATTGCGCAATACATTGAACTCACAACCGTAAAATAGACAATTATCATCTGATTGAAATATATGTTGACTAGCAGTCAATGTAATGCCACAATAATTCTTCCATAGAAAAGGGATTTTAGCTGTTAAAACCCATGGTAATAACAATACAAATAATTCCTACAAACAAATCTACACTCATAATTGTTTCTTACTAGCAGAATCCAGAGCACCAAGTTATATTTCAGCACAAGATTTCTAAAACTAAATGCCAGTTTTTCTCCATGATTCCTTGTCTTTCTTCTGCTATGATTATTCCAATCCAACTCAAACAAACTGATTCAAACCTGAACACTCCACATACTTTTTTTGGATTTTTGTGATTTTTTTGGTCTTTTTTTATAGAACACATAGGGACAAAGAATCCAGCCACCAAAATGCGGAAGACATTCATGTATGAATATGTACATATCTTGATGACATCTCAGCCTCTAAAAGCAGACCAGTCCTTCCTAATGCACAATAAATCTCAATTCACAAGTCAATGCAACTTCTCGCGGCTGTTGAATCCATGGCGTGAGACAACAATATCAGATCCACTCCGCATTCATCGGTTGTTGAAATCACCCGTGTTTAACCTAGGCCTAGGACGGTCGCCAAAGATGTACCTTGAAAAGACATGTTTAAAGAATTAATTACTTGAAATTCAACTATTATGAAATTTTAGGGGAACAACATCAGCTTTTTAAATTATTTGTAAAGTAGTAATAGTGCCCTATTTATATTGCCCTTTAATGACATTTTTCGTTTAAAGAAAGTCTCTTCTTAGCAAAAATCCAGTTTAAGCGGAAAGTGTCGTCCCTGATAAGCCTGTTAGGACTGCACAGGCTTATCTGGGAAGCCACTTTATGCACATGCATTAAACCCCCTTTTCACAGAGCAAGGCCCATTAATATTGCAGAATGTAGTTTGAAATGCTACCCTACTCATATTCACATGTTATCATCTGTAGTTTGCAATGCTACCCTACTCATTCTCACCTGTTATCATCTGTAGTTTGCAATGCTACCCAACTCATTCTCATCTGTTATCATCTGTAGTTTGCAATGCTACCCTACTCATTCTCACCTGTTATCTTCATAGTTTGCAATGCTACCCTATTCATTCTCACCTGTTATCATTTGTAGTTTGCAATGCTACCCTACTCATTCTCACCTGTTATCATATGTAGTTTGCAATGCTACCCTATTAATTCTCACCTGTTATCATCTTTAGTTTGCAATGCTACCCATCTCATTCTCACCTGTTATCATCTGTAGTTTGCAATGCTACCCTATTTATTCTCACCTNATCATCTGTAGTTTCCAATCCTACCCTACTCATTCTCACCTGTTATCATCTGTAGTTTGCAATGCTACCCTACTCATTCTCACCTGTTATCATCTGTAGTTTCCAATCCTACCCTTTTCATTCTCACCTGTTATCATCTGTGATACTCTGTGCGAGGGCCTGCATGCTGGCAGCTATCTGATTGGGATCAGCCGGTATCAGCTGAAAACACACACAGAATACGCTTGAAGAAAACAACCAAATTTGTTAAATTGATATCTCCCGCCATATACATTTTGTTTATGGATGGGTGCAAATTGGATGGACGGACTGAATGCTATATCCCTTCCCCTTTTGCGGGGGATAACAACATCTGGTGATATACAAAAACCAATTGGTTTAATGAATAATAGATCAAGGGTTGCATAATCTATTATAATATTATTTGTTCATGGACAAATACGTATAACAACTAAGTATAACAACTAACTTTTCCGTTTCAGAAATTCGATTCCAAATGTATAATGAAAAAAATGTATGAATTACAATAAATAACAAATAATTCTTAAAGCCAAATCCTCGCTTCTTTATATCATTAACAGTTTATTTCACCACTCTAAAGACCTGTAAGAGTGATTAAGACTGGAGAAGATTTGATTTTCTGCAGTTCAATACCTTCCTGACAAATGGAATGCGAAAAACTGATAGTGAACTGCAGGCTTTCAACAAAGTATAAAGAATATTGAAAATATCAGCACATCAATCGAACAAAAAAAATATCTAGCATATAGAAAAAATATAAGTTTAGACAGAGCTGATATTAGGAATAATCCCTATTTGATATGGGCTGCGCTCTGTGAAAAGGATGTTTAATGCATGTGCGTGAAGTGTCGTCCCAAATTTGCCTGTGCAGTGAGCACAGGCTAATCAGGGACAACAATTTCCGCTTCACTGGATTTTTGTCAAGAACAGTCTTTCTTTAAAGTGTTATCCCTGATAAGCGGACTGCACAGGCAAATCTGGGATGACACTTTACGCACATGCATTAAACCCTCTTTTCACAGAGCGAGGCTCATATAAAAATGAGGCCCTCACATCCTCGTCCTCATGGTCGAGATGCTCGTGTTTCTGGGCCATATTCCAAGAAGGCACGGAGATTGGAACAGACGTCGAGTATGTCAGCCGTGGTTTTGGGCGACCTTGCATCGCGGAACGCTCCTCAAACACATCTGTGTGACATAAAGTTTGGGAAAACGTTTAAAACATTATGAATACTGACCCAGATTTATCATATTTTCTTAAAATAGTCAGCTTCCAGATCAAAATGGATCTTATGACGTATGCTGCTAACGAAGCTCCAGACCAGCCTACACATCAGCTATAATTCAATTAATTTTAGACGTCTCATTAGGAGACAGCGTAGCTCCTGACCAGACAGCGTGACTGCCCAGGCTGGTCTGGATCTACACAAGCCACATATGAAATAAGATCCATTATTGCATGATTATATGGCTCTTATTTCATTGATCAAAATTAGTTTTTGGTGATAGTTGTAGTGATTCTTTCATCAAAATGACTGTTAAAATAATAGCTGATTGTTCACTGAAACACTATGCTGTAAATTTAAAGGAGCAAATCAAGACAAGAGAGCAAGAGGCCTTAAGGCTTTCACCTGAGACCCCAAGGGACTTTAACTATTCTGGGCAGGTAGTATTCAGTAGGGTTCACAATAGACTCATAAGGAAAGCACTTTGGAATAATAATGAATAAACCACAGTCATTTGCCAACTCAGCTTGGATATAAACAATTGTTTAATGTTCTGAGAAAGTGTCACAATGAGTGGGTCAGATATGTTATTGGTAGAATGTTCAAATGGTTTTACTACAACCACATCAAGAAAACTACCCTGCCTCATGGTGGCAATGTTTTTCAGTGGATAGAAACCATATCTCGCTTGTTATTAATAAGCACAAATGTTGGGAGAAAATTTCATGAAGATTGTGTAAACAATTGGGACTTCTAGAGTGTTCACAAGCTTCTTTTTAATATGACCTAGTGAACTATTTTTGGAGCCTTCATGAGTCAGTTTTGAAGTGATCCAGATATTTAATGTTCTCACACAGTTTCATGAAGATTGGGCAATAAATATGGCTTCTAGAGAGTTCAGAAGCTTTTAATTTAATGTTACAAAGTGACCTAGTTTTTACCCCCAACAAGACCCAGTTTCAAACATGGCCAAGATGTATCGTTGGGGCCTCTAGAGTGTTCAAAAGTTTTTTTAATTTGACCTAATGACTTAGTTTTTGATCATCCGACCCAGCTATGAACTGGGCCAACATGTAATTGGGACAAATGACAAGGTTTCATAAAGATTGGGTACTAAATGAGGCCTCTAAACAATTCACAAGCGTTTAATACAATTCAACCTTAGTTTCTTACTCTGCATGACTCAGTCTCAAACTCGGCCAAGATATCATTTGAACAAATGTTCTGAAAAAGTTTCATAAGCTTTGGCAATAAATGCTGCTACTTGAGTGTAAGTTTAAACCTATTTATTCAAGCTTGATTGCATATAAAGCCTAAGGCTTATTTGAAACGCTCCAAGTCCGTTTCCTGTGACTAGAACCAGTACTTGGTGTCTATGGGGGAGATCTAAAGATCACTCCCACAGTGGGGATCGAACCCATGAGCTCCCGGTAGCTAGGCTGACACCTTATCCATTACACCACGGCGACATAGTTGAGTGTTCACACAGCAAATGTTGACAAAAGGCAATCAGAAAAGCTCAACACGAGCATGTTGTGCTCTGGTAAGCTAAAAATATATAAGTACAAGCTTAACATACATAAACATACATAAATATCACAAAGGATTTCTCACATAGAAAGCAAACTGTTGCCATGGTAACTCACCGTCCTTGTCGTCTGCCTCGTCCTCACTGGAGGAGGTGTCCTTGTAGAAGTTCTGCTCACTCGTCTCAAGGCCGTCAAACCCAAACATGGCTGCAATGGAAGACGTACATGGCATTACTTAAATGAAATCTGGTTAGTTTTTTTTAACCAAATATTTTATTTTTTGCTGCATGCTTCGTTGTTTTTTTATTCAATAAAATAGGGATATTCAACAATACAATGTGTTGAGTAACTGATAACAGATACAAGACAAAATCTAGCCTCAACCACAAACATGTCTCCCTGTACTTACGATCATCAGATTCTTGCTCCAGGGCTGGTGGCAGTGACTGAACACGGCCCAATGTCTTCTAAAAACATATAAGACTCACTCTGAGAAAACAGGGCTTAATGCATGTGCGTTAAGTGTCGTCCCAGATTAGCCTGTGCAGTCCGCACAGGCTAATCAGGGACGACACTTTCCGCCTAAACTGGATTTTTTTTCGCAAAGAAAATACTTACTTTTAACAAAAAATATCACAAAAGCAGAAAGTGTCATCCTTAGCCTGTGTGGACTGCACAAGCTAATCTGGTACAAAACTTTACCCACATGCATTGAACCTTGTTTTCATAGAGCGAGGCTCACATATACTAAACATTGTACCATTAGTTTCAGGACAGTGCCAAAGACAGACATTTGTAAGTTTTGTCATATATGATTTTGAAGTTCCATCACCCCTCCAAGGTATCTTTTGGGTTTGACCTATCTTTATAGATGGACCGTATTCTTTTGTATTATAGTATAACAACAACTTTGAAACCTATCCTGTAATCTTTAGATTTATTACAACAGTTGAACACTCAAATTTTAAGTGTAGTATTCTATTCATGTGTTATATTCATTTTCCGCCTGCGTTCATTTATAACTCTGTGGGTTTGGATTGTGATTAATTCTGAGGTAACTTAAAGGTTAGCCTAGCAATTAATATGGTAAAAAACCTTCAATGCATGACCCTTCCAAGGCAGCGACACTAAATTTTAATCATTTTATGTTTATGGTTGATGTTTTGTTTTAAAGTAGTGGAAAAGAACACAAACTTCTCTCCTGATGAGTTCCTAGAGTGTCACTGTATGCCATATTTAAGCTCCACCAAAACATTTCATCTGTGTTGTTAAACATTAAGCAACTTACAGCAATTGCTTGACAAGAGTACCTTACATATTCTAAAGCAAAATCCACTGAAAACCGTTAACTGCGATAACTTTATTGCACAATTCATGCAACGAAATGAGAACTGTGTTTGTTACCTTTTTTGCAGGCAACTTCCTGGAGACTGTTGAGCGTTTTGTGGAATCTGAAACAAAACCAGATAAGTGTCAATGAAAAACCAAGGATCACATGCTGAATTATCGAGGCAAAAGAAAGAAATTGAATGAATTCAATGATCGCTTTGTAAAGGATTTTTTTTATGGAACATGCTAGATCACTCGAACTTGATGATTTAAAATGTTGCAACACATATTGCTGAAGTAAAATGAACAGGCAACACAATCACTGGTTATTTGCTTTTCCAGCTTTATTTACTTCTTCAGATTAATTTAATTAATAGCTTATGTTAATAGATTACCTCATAATTTCACAAAGTTTGAACAACATTTTTATATGCTCTTACACTGTATATGAAAAGTTCTACCATTAGTTATGCAATATCTAAACATGACTGTACACAATTATTGCATAAAATGCCAAACATCCAAGCATCTCAATGAACTATTCAGAACCCAAATAGAAACTTTCATGCCAATTTGTCATGCTTACATAAGAGTTGTTCTACATAAATACATCTGGTTATTGTAGATAATTCTTTAGTTGTAACCATTTATAATTTTCTTTAGAAGAATTCACTGTTGTGTAACCATAAGCAAATTTGGTGACTGGCAGAGTAAGCTTTTGCGCCTGATTCAGTGTATAGAGCAGTGAGTTTACCTCTCTGACTAGGCTCCTCCTCTTCCTGCATCTCCCCGTCTACTGGGGCCGTGGAGATCAGCAGACTGGAAATATACACACACAGTAAGTATACAGACACACACTCAGTACAGCAGACTGTAAATACAGACACACAGTCAGTATACAGTTTCCTTGCAAGGCAACCAGCTCTCAGACAAAGGCATTAAAACTGCATGAAGTAAAGAATTACTTTCTAGAATACCTTCCACTCGTCACCGGTAAAAATTTCAGGTCATTTACTAATTTGTAGTAGACTGGCCAGTAAATTTGAAAAATGGGTCAAGAATTGTTACGAGTTCATCTAATCCAGTGGCCATTACTGGTTTTGGGACTATTGTGAAAAGTCATTAATGATACTAAGTGTATACTGAATTCTCAATATCCCAAATGGAAATGAACTCACACCAGCAGAATGTTCTTTAATACAAACAGTCTACCATCAGCGCAAGTACATGTTACTAAACAAAAAGGACATGCGAAATGACATGCTTAATGTTTTATTTTTTTAATAAAAAAGTATTTCTCATCTGATTTGACTAACAAACAATATTATAGAATATATCTAACATTTTGCTATGGAACAATGGAGATAAGAAGCAGGTTTGACTAAGAAAGAGAAGGTGCAGCACCCTGCCTACCCTGCCTATTTGCTCTCAATCTTTCCAGTTTCAACAGCTTTTTGCAGGATCTTCTCAAATGATAAATCAAATATAGAAAAATATGCACAATCACTTATTTGCCTTGTTAAGACTGACCTGATCATGCGCTTCTTTTGTTCCTTCAATCGGACCTGCAGATTTTGGAAGTCCTCTTTTTGTGCCTCCTCAAACATCCTGAAAAAACATCCCGGATATTTGAAAAAACAACAACAACAACAATTCTAACCACCACAAAAAAAGTTCATTTTCCATTATATAACCTGGAAGAACTCTGCCATTCATTATAACCTATACTATCTATACAATTACTATTTATCTATGGCAAAGTCAAGTAGAATTCAGTCATGTAAAGGTTATTCAGTATAAAACCAGTTGCTGTACAAACAATATTACACCACTATCATTATATAATGATGGTTTACATAATTAATTATAAACTTGAGTGTATACATTTTTAAACAAGGTATGTGTNCTCGATTTTTGTTAAGACTTCCTTTCGACGAAAAATTCCATAAAAGTGTGAACTGCACAGGCTAATCTGAGACGATACTTTTTGCAAATGCATTAAGCCCTGTTTTTAACAGAGTGAGGCTCAGGTTTATCTTTAGTAGGGGTCCTTGGAGAGTCTCAGTAGACAAGTACCTGCACTTAAACATGTAACAGTGCAAGAGTATGCATTAAATTAATAGCAAGAGTACAGTGTTAAAAAAACACAGAAATAAAGGAAATAGATATTTGGGTTTTTTAAGGTGCCTGTTTTGAATCTTACAAAATCATGTATACTTATTTATTTGAAATTTTTTGTACATAACAGCTCACAGCACTCACATTTGCCATATAAAAACAGTAAAGTGTAGGGTTATGTTTTTTTTGCATGGAACTTTTCCTCATTGATATTTATACAACCAGGAAGTTTCATGTTGAAATCTTGTATCGTATCTGAGATATAGCCCTGAAAAGTTTGTGACAGACGGACGACTGAAAAGACCGACTGATTGACAGACGGAAAATGTCAAAACTATACCCAGGGGTAGGCCTAGGGTTAAATTTTAGAGAGAAGTCACTTCTCTCTTCACTGGCATTTAGGGAGAAGTAAGAAGAAATCAAGGAGAAGTCATGTTTTTTTATTTTATCTTATATACCTTGTAATTAGTTGCATTATTTTACCATTTTAAATTACTGAATACAAAATGTACATTATGAATTCTTCTGATTCAATTCTCTTTATTGTTAATTAAATCAAGTAAAAAGAATACAACAAAATAAACAACTCTGCTCAGGCATTCAAGTGTGCATGAAAATGCTTAATATATATACATATATTATATTAATATAATTACATACACACCCACCCACCCCACACAAAAAAGTTTTTTATTTTTTATTATTATTATTAGTTTATTTTTTGGGGGTTATATTTTGGTATTATACATTTAATATTTAATATTATTTGTTTTTCTTAACAAAACATTATAATTACCTTGCAATCAAATTCCAGTTGAATTAACAATAAAACAAGTTAAATACACAAGTCTCTAAGAATCACAACAGTGTTACCAAGTGACTGGGGTCAGTTTCTAGGAGTTAAAACTGTAAGCTTGTAACACGATCAGCAAGTGGCCAGTTCAAAAGGCATTTATCAATACTACATAACCGGAAGGATGCACGCACTGTCAGATACAGCATTAATGCATTAGCTCAATAGAGGATGCGATGTGTGAAAACTATGATATTTTAGAGCATTGGATTTTTATCAGGTGTGAAGAAATAAACTGTGTTTGCTGGAATTTAAATGGGAGGTTGCTTTACAGGTATTGTTTGTTTATGGATTTGACTTGAAAACTAGGGCGGAATGAATTTTGCCTATCTCTTTAAAAAAACAAAACAATTTAAGCCTACTTTCGGCGAAATATTCGCCCAAATCGCCCTCTTGGCCAACCCCTGACACCCCTCTGATTTCGTAGGGGGATAACAAAGTCAGTCAACTTTCTATATTCTTATCAGTCCCTCCCATTTTATGTCCTCCAGGCGAATATTACCAAAAAGATAATATATCAATATTTGCCCAGCATCACGCATGTCAAATCTCACCTGATCCTCGTCTCCATCTCAGCCTCTTCCTGGATGATGAAGTCTGCAAGCTGTTTCTGAATGGAGTTCAGGGTCAACTGCACATGCTGGTAACTGCTAGACTTCGGGTCTGTAGACAGACGAAGCATTTGAGCCTTGCTTTGAGAAAAGGGGGTTTAATGCATGTCTAATGCATATGCATAAAGTGTCGTCCCAGATTAGCCTGTGCAGTCCTAACAGGCTTATCAGGGATGACACTTTCCGCTTTTAATAATATATTTTAATTAAGTGTCTTTTTCTTGGCAAAAATCTATTTTAAGCCCAAAGTGTCGTCCCTGGTTAGCCTGTGCACACTACACAGGCTAATCTGGGACGACACTTTATGCACATGCATCAAACCCCCTTTTCACAGAGCGAGGCTCATTTCAAATGTTAGAAGACAATGTAATAATACAATGCAGTGAAAAAGTAGTTTTGTAAACAACATTTATGAATTCCTGACATCACATTTTATATTCATGTGAATACAAGGCTATTTTAAGTCCTTATTCAATATGTGTTACATGTTATATGAAGTAGGATGTGACAAATATAAGTACAATTTCTTGAAACAATACTCACAGAAATTTTTACAAAGATGATAAAGGTTTTAAAAATAGTTTCCTTATATAAATTATGAACCAATATTTTCTGTTCTACTTTGTAAAAAATCTTTCCATGTCCACATGAATTTTAAACAAACAGCAACTTTTTACCACAATGTTAAATCCTTAAAATCACACATGATTAAATTGAGAACAGGAAACTTCCAAATTTCTTACAAAATCAATTACCCAGAAAGAACAAGATGAATAGAATTCACGGTAAGGGACTTGAAGTTTAAATTGTATAAAAATCATTAAAGAAAATATCTTCTTGAATATCCAACAAACAACAATTTAAAAACTCTCTGAAAAATATGTTAAGAAAAAGTACAATAATTATTGCATCTAAAATGTGTAGCAATATTCAGACTGTCATGTTCAAAATGACATCTGAAATGGATGCACAGCAAAAAGAGTGATAAAGTGTGATAAACTTTGAAGTGTTAAATTGCACTTGTAAAGAAACACAATACAAAGAATAGTCTTAAATTATTCCCACTTAACTATACAATTCTCTGTATTAAATCCACAATGATTATAACTTAGCACTTATATCCATACATTTCTTTTGAACCAGAGAGCTGAATAATAATTTAAAGCAACATACAGCTGTTTGTATGAAAAACACAAAATCTCCCATATGTATTTAAGCAGATCTTTTTAATTTATTTTATAACAGCTCAACATCTCAGCTAAAACTAGACTGCCGGAGAAAATGGTGTCAACAGCCACTAAATGTCAAGTAGACAGCTTTTGAACACCGACTGTACCGACTGTACGTATCTGATGGACTATCACCGAATCATGAGGGGATGTATGTCTCATTTCATGATAATCATTAACACATTATATAACCGCAGTATTTTAAGGGCATAAATTAAAGCCTATTTATAAACCCAATCAGGAAAATGTATTATCAATATGTATATAACCAGAATATATAAGCAGAATGCCCTAAAGGTATATTTTTGTAACCAAACAGGAAAATGAAATATCTAATCAATATTTCAGTGTTAGTTTAATTTAACGTTAATACAAGATTACAGGAAATTGAAATCATATCTGGACCATAATATTATATTCATTAAGTAATAACATACTACTTGCGATAGCAAACAGATACTCGAATAATCAAAGTAAATGCCTTAATTTCTATTTTTAATACGCATATTAAGTACAGAATAAGCCACAATTAAACCAATATTATCAACATTCCCTAATGCATATGGTTTTCTAGCACTCAAAATTGACAATATTTACGTATTAACAACAGTTTTCTTGCATTGTTTTTCCCTTTGTGTGAACAGTGGTCTATAATGAAGCATTTAATACACAATAAATTCAATTAAAGCATGCTTTTCGAAGACTACTTTTAATCCTTTTTTTTTTATTTGAAACCAATCTACACCAAAAGTGTACAGTGAATAAAACTTATGTTTTTTTTAAATGTTGCAATGTAGACCTGTATGTATGTTGTTGTTTAAAAAAAAAAAATGTTTTAATGTATATAAATACAATTTTAACCCTTTGAGCGCTGGAACCGGATTTTAAAGGCCTTTGCAAACAGTTTGGATCCAGATGAGACGCCACAGAACGTGGCGTCTCATCAGAATCCAAACTGTTTGCTATTCTGATAGTGGTCTTTAAATTTTTTTGAAGAAAATGATGATCTAAGAAATTCAGCAGACGACATTTTAGCAGAAGACAAATTTCCCAGCATGCAAAGGGTTAATTGAACATACATTTGTTTTTCTGCATGTTTTTCTCATAATCTGTTTTTTGCAGCTATGTAATGTATTGAAACTTGATAACAAAATACTGTAAACCTGAAGATCTTATATTCAAATACATTAATGACCAAATATGTGAATATTTAATTTGCAATTGGTTGGCATCCCTACATAAATCATTGCACTACATTTCTACAGACATACAACTAAATAATTATTGTTATACCTTATACATGTACCTTACCAAAATACAACAAGAGCTGTGTTTGTCAGAAACACAATGCCCCCTACTGCGCTTTGAAGCCATATATTTGACCATTGACCTTGAAGGATGACCTTGACCTTTCACCACTCAAAATGTGCAGCTCAATGATATACACATGCATGCCAAATATCAAGTTGCTATCTTCAATATTGCAAAAGTTATGACCAGGGTTAAAGTTTTGGGACAGAATGACAGACAGAATGACAGACAGGCCAAAAACAATATACCCCTTCTTCTTCGAAGAAGGGGGCATAAAAAGTAAACTGTAGTTCTCACTATAATAGCTTAACTCTTTTTCAGATCATAACCAAATCTAAATCATTTAACATCATGATTGTTTCACAGGCAATTAACAACTAATTGTCAATTTGATTTATGGCTATGTATCACAACTATAAATCATTGCTTATTGGATAACATACAATACATTAAATATTTTGTAAAAAGCAACAACGAAACCTACATTAAAGTGTATGGACAATCCAAGAAACTTCAGTTTTAAATATACAGATACTTACATACCTTCATACATTACATCAATGCAAACTACAGTCTCAAAAGAAGAGTTAAATACCTTACAGTGGAGACATTGACCGACTTATCCCAGAATCTTATCTCAACTATTATAAAATGTAAAAACTCTTGATGCTCTTGAATGTCCACCTACTGCCAAACATAAGGTAAAGATAGGGCATGAATTCAACAAGACTACCTAAAACAATGAGCTGTAATCAAAATTTAGTAGGACAAGAATCACTGCGGTCTAAAATGGTGCCTGTCACATGAGTTGCACTATGTCCTATTGGCCAAGCAGAGTTCAGGAATATCTTTATGACTCTTGTTCCTGTAAACAACAAAATTGTTGCCTACTGAAATCTGCCAAACACTGAAGTCTGGCTGCCTCTTATAAATTGGAAAGCTTTATATTCAACCCACAACTTTGTGTATGAAACTTAATAAAAATAAATCACAAGGCAGATTAATAGCCCTTTGAAGATTTGCGTACAGTAGCAGATTTTGCCATACATCTTAATAATGTATTCACTGACCTAGAAAAGAGATGCCTGTAAAACACAGTACCAAGTCATTTATGTACCATAACTGTCAACTCAAAGACATGATAAGTTTTATAATTCCATGTTTAATACCCTTTAAATCATTTTTGTAAGAGTATGTATATAGTTGGTCTCTCAACATGATCATGGGAAAGATAACAACAAATTATGAAATTGTAAATAGCTTAGTGAAAAATATTGTGAAATTGTAGAGGTTTGAACAACATTTTGTCTTCATTAAATTTCATGGATCCTTCCTAACATCACAGACTTTTGAAGCTCTGGTTCCTTGTTTCAACACCTTATAAATTATAACATGCAATACCAAGAAAGCAAAGCTATTGTTGAGATGTTGCAAAATCAAGAAGATGTTTCAATCAAGAAGATGATGCAATCAAGAAGATGTTGCAATCAAGATCTTGCAATCAAGAAGATGTTGCAATCAAGAAGATGTTGCAATCAAGAAGATGGTGCAATAAAGAAGATGTTGCAATAAAGAAAATGTTGCAATCAAGAAGATGTTGCAATCAAGAAGATGTTGCAATCAAGAAGATGTTGCAATCAAGAAGATGTTGCAATCAAGAAGAGGTTGACGTTGCAGAGAAAGGTAAGGTTTAGAAGCTCCAAAAATCACACTTGGTCCAAACCTATTCATAAAACCTTTTAAGTGTAAATAAAACTACTTAATGGTTGTATACAGACAAGAGCATCAAATCATGCACTCCAGAAGATATTGATATCAAGAAGATGTTGTTATCAAGATGTTGAAACAAAAAATAGTCTGCAATCAAGCAAGGTTGCTGGCCAGAAAAAGTTGCAACACCCAGATGTGCTTGCAATTAAGATGTTGTGAAGTCAAGAAGTTGCATTCAAGAATAGCTTGCAAAAAAATAAATGCAATCAAGATGTTGCAATTAAGAATAGTTTGCTATCAAAACAAATTTGCAATCACCATGTTGCAATCAAAAAGAGTTTGCTATCAAACGAAGTTGCACTCAAGATGTTGCAATGGTTGGGTTTTGATAATAGAGGGGTTAAGTAGGGCAGAGTACAGTTTGTTCTTGGTAGTACCGATGAAGATGTGGGGGACCAGCCAGTGGCTATGAGGGGTGAGTGGAGGTCAAGGACATGCATTGACAGGCCAAACTTCAAGATTTCCAATTTCTGTTAAATAGGCCTAAGTAAGATTCACAAAACTGAAACAGGTACCAGAGTGCAAATTTGTGCATTGACTTCCAGCTTGAAAATTGTTTATGCATATACGATATGATAAATCCCTCATACAAATAATACTAAACACAATTTGGAAAGAAGTCCTTTTTTTCAAAGCATTTAAAGCTCCTTTGATTTTGCACCATTACCACAACCTATAAAGGACATGGAATGTCTATAGAAATCTAGAACACTAGTACATGTATATGAACGGTGATAATTGTTTGCGCCAAACCACTTGCTCAAAATCATGTGTAGCAGATTTAACAGTTCACATTTGGAGAACAGAATGATGATATTCTTTTACATATAACTTACAACAATATACAGACTACCAGCCAATGCATTATTAAAAGGACAATATTATACCTTTAGTAATTAGGAGCTAGATGAGACCTAGATGAAGCGCTGTGATGCCTGAATCCACAAATTTGTAAGTACATGAGTATTGTACTGTTTCTGTTTATATATTGTTCACAGAAATCTATGTGTTCTGTTATTTGAGATGTGTATAAGACTATCTATTACAATTAGTCGGTCAGATCACCACAATATCATTTATCTCAAAGGACATTTTCTCTGGTTTTATAACATTGATGTAATTCATACTTACATAAATACCGATATCATAATTGATAAATGTTGATATTATGCTGTTGTTTTCATGTACATTCTATAGATGTATGCCATAGCATTATTTTATACCAAAACAAACAAATGCATTGACATTTGTCTTATTTGTATGTAATTGTTTATTTGCAGGACTTGACGTACACGCTTCACCTGCAGAAAACAACTATAATATGTTGAACATTAACTAAAGTGTCTTAATGTGTTAATTTCCATTTAAACTAGACAAAACCACTTTTATTCTATATATTAATGATTATCATAAGAACCCATGTCTTTGTGTTTCTTTACTTCTTTTATACTTTGAGACTTATTGTGACGACACCAAAAGTTACAGATATTTTTAATTTACAGAAATCTTTTAAGAATATGCTTTTACGTTTAATCCTATATGCAAATGTTCACTGTTAAAAATGTGATTATTTTGATAAACAATCAGTATTTCTTACATTTTAAAGGTCACCAATCAGATATGATGTACTTAATTTAACATCTTCAAAATGCTTTTATATGTTTTCATTTTTTTTTTAACAATAGGACAGGAAATAACTAATCTCTATATGCAGTTTAACAGTATATATTACCAAATTGATTAATTAAATACATAAAGAAAACTGTTTTATTATTATTTAATGAATTTAACTATCTCTTTTAATCTTTATATAGGTTAACAATTCAACGTCTAAAATGTGCCTAAAGTCTAAAAACTGTTTTAATTTAAGTCATTTTTGCAAATATTTAATGGCAAATGCAAAGACTTGCAAAAAATCGTCAATTACAAGTGTTTGTCTAAAAATATATATGAATTTAGCCCATTATAAGGAAATGTCACGACACTGGTATGGCACACTGTAGTGGTTTTGTACCCTGTCCTTTTTTGCAGGATCCTGTACCTTTTGTGATCCCAGATCTTTTCCAAAAATGATATCTAAACCACACACTTTTAGGGCCTTATTAAAAACCCGAAACCATTTTAAGTGTTTTCCATCTTGACAAATTAGAAAAAGACAAGATGTTCTGATTCAGTTTTATATTCACATGATCGCCTTGCTGTATTGCTGAACTTACTTAATAATATAATTATTTATGAGTAGCTTAAAATAACCTGCCATTGCAATATGTACATTTGTATATGGGTTAATAAATTGAGCCACGTTCTGGGAAAACCAGGCTTAATGTATGTGTGTAAAGTGTCATCCAAGATAAGCCTGTGCAGTCTGCTAATAAGGGAAGACACTTTCCGCCTACACTGGATTTCTTTTTGTTTAGAAGAGACTTCCTTTAAACAAAAATAAAACATAAAAGCGGAAAGTGTCATCCCTGATTGCGCACAGGCTAATCTGGGATGCACATGAGTTAAGCCCAGATTTTTTCCAGAAAGCGCCTGAATTAATGATATATACTGAGCCAACTAAATTTATAACACATAATTCAGGGCTTCCCCAGGCTCAAAAAATTCCTTTAGCCAAATTTTATTCGCTTTGGCAAAATTCTAGTTAATATGGTTATTTCATGGTTATTTAAAAAGAGCAAGAGATGTGTTTGTCAGAAACGTGATGCCCCCTACTGCGCTGCTTTGAAATAAAATTTCTATTAATCATTTTGCAGGTATAGAAATTATCTCCCTTTAAAGCTTATAACTTCCCTTGGATTGTGTTTATTGACTTTTGACCTTGAAGGATGACCTGGACCTATCACCACTCAAAATGTGCAGCTCCATGAGATACACATGCATGCCAAATATCAAGTTGCTATCTTTAATATTGCAAAAGTTATAACAAATGTTAAAGTTTTCGGACGGACTGACGGACAGACTGACAGACATTTCAACTGGTATATGCCACCCTACCGGGGGCAAAACAACTTGTTTCCAATTTATTCATTTTAAATAGTGGATACAAGTACAAGTATTTAGTGAAATATTTATAATTATAGTTTAGTGTAAATTGTGAATTCTATGCTAAACAAATCTGCCTTATACTTCAAAATACACTATTCACATCATTGAGTCCACATTCACCAAGATAAACCACCAGGCTGACAGTCATTGAGAATGCAAGAGGGTTATCGGTACCTGACATTTTATCTCTATCTCTTTCTTCATTGTGATTATGAAGGCTAACTTGGCCTGAATTTCAACCACATACACAATGAAATAAGACAGACTTTTCTATTGAGCCAGTTGTGTCCAGTGACTCTTCTGCCATTCATTTTCTATTTTGTAAGTTTTCCAGATTAATAAAAAAAAATATGTGAAGCTTGAAAATACACAAAAATGTGTTTTCTTGTTCTGATAGTGTTTCCTTTAAACGTATGCAGTTTTATTACAATGTGAATGTGAAATAAAATCTACTGCTCTGGAGAGAATACACAATTATGAGAAAAGCAAAAAAAAATGTTGTTTTTTGGATTCAATGGTAACCCAACACAATATGGTTTTATTTTGCCATTTACAAATATTACAGTATGTACTGATAGAGATTGAACAAATTTTATCAGTATTTAACTTTACTTTGCAATATGTCTCTTTTAAGTACTGAATAAATGGAGGAGATGATACTATTTTGGAAAAATTCTTTTTATATAGACAAAATAGTATGATCGTCATTCCTCTATTGGGTGCGGGGTCTGAACTAAACCATCAGTGTACAAAGAGTGACAGGTGACAAACTGCGATAAGATTTAAGTATCATCAACTGAGTTCAAATATTTAGACAGACTCATAAGCATATTGTGTTACTAATTACCAAGTAATAATTAGAATAACGATTGTTTAATGGGGCGCCCAATTTGTGCGCCAACAGAATGTATTAAACAATGTATTATTACAACGTTCAAAAATAAATTTTAAATTAAATACATTGAATGTTTCCCTTATTTTGAATACATACACTACTACTTTATAAAAACATAATACCCATAATCATGATTTATATTCAATCACAAGATATTTTTTAAACAATAAAACAAAACTAAATACCCTGTTAAAATACAAACTCCATTTCAAACAAACATCAAGAATACATTTCAAGTAACCAGCTTATGATAGATTTCCCCTATCACCAGTGTGCATTTCCTGTATTGAACTGGTCACATGACACTGGTCAAATGACACTGGTCACATGTATTTGCACTAGTTGTATAAGTGGTCAGTGACAAAAAACCCTCAATCACATTGCTGTAAGAATACTACCTCTGCAAACATGGTATCAGTGGTCAGTGACAAAAAACCCTCAATCACATTGCTGTAAGAATACTACCTCTGCAAACATGGTATTATCTTAATTTGGCATAAAATAGCACAATGCATACTTATGGCCTAAAACAATAGACTGCTTACATCACCTGGTGGTTTCATTTAATATCACATTTAACCCTTTGAGCGCTGGAACCGGATTTTGAAGGCCTTTGCAAACAGTTTGGATCCAGATGAGACGCCACAGAACGTGGCGTCTCATCAGGATCCAAACTGTTTGCTATTCTGATAGTATTCTTTGAAAAAAAATNTTGTTCAAAGAATGTCTCTTCCAAAACCAAAAAAAAAGTCTAGACAGAAAAAGCAGTCTGCAAAAGGCTAACCTGGGACGACACTTTACGCACATGCATTAAACCTGCTTTTCCCAGAGGACAGCTTATTGAATTTATTATATTTGACCAATATCAATGCTTTCTCTAAATATTTAGTAAGACGCTCATTAGTGTCTCAACAGTACTTGAACAAAGCATAATTATAGTTGAAGAATTCATATTATCACATGCTATACCTTGTTTTCAATGTAATACAGACATTACGTATTTTTTTATATTACACATGTGTAATACAACATTTTTAAGCGTTTTCATTGGCTACAGAATCAATAACTAACCAAGCGCATGGCTTTATTTTGGTGAAATGACGTCGTCAACATGAAATGACGTCACGATAGTAAACAACTTTTAGATCTATCAGCATTTCTTTGGTCAATTAAGATGTATTTTATTTAGTTTAAAAGCATGTGATAAAAAAGATGCCAAAGGCTCGCTTACTAACAAAATTCCTCAACTCGTTTAATAAAATATGGTATGATATGACAACTCATGTCAGATCCTATATTTCAAATAGCCTCGTGTGTTCTTAAAATCATGCATTAGGATGTAAAAACTTAGCCATATGATAATGACATTGATGTTTTACTGGCATTTCAAGGTACATGTGTGTAATATTACTCATTACAATCCATCTGACAAAAACAGCAGTTTTTTTCAACTTTGGGGAAATAAGGCAGGGCTCTTCAGATGGGGAATTTTAATTATTTTTTTTCATAAGCATGATTACTCATTTTTATCCACTTTGTTACAGAGAATTAATCAAACACTGAGAACAATGCTGAATTGATTATGACAAACTTCTTGGCTTGATAAAATGTAATGGAATTATTTACAAGAAATGCTTTTAAGTTTTAAATTTCGGCAAAAAAAGATTAAGTTATAGTTTTTTTTAATAAACTTAATCTAAGTGGCGAATTGTAAATCAATTATTATTTGGGGGGGGGGGAGATAAAACTTTTGAGCAGGGGAATGGGAAGATTATCAGCCCTAAAAAATCGATCGTTGAACAGTCAATCGATGGGATATTCATGAAACAATAAGACTATTGATTAAAACATATACATATCATAACATATGTTTTGATTTAAAGTGTGACACATCTCCAGTCATACTGAAGATGAGAGTGACTCAGTGCACAACTTTACCTGTTGACACCGTACAGCAACTTCTTGACTTGTTATGCAGGAAGTCACATGCACAGGCAATCATGTATAATCATGTATCATGAATAGGACTTAAGAAACTGAGATGTGACATGAACATGACACTTAACGTCATATTTGTTTGTTTGTTAGTTGTTGTTTTTTTCAACATTGTTTCAGTGATATCGCAGCGGTCAGTTAACAAACTTTTCCTGAGCTAGCTGGTTTACCAGTGTTAAGTGCACATATTAACCCTTTGCATGCTGGGAAATTTGTCGTCTGCTAAAATGTTGTCTGCTAAATTTCTAAAATTAGCAATTTCTTCGATTATTTTTCAAAGAATACTATCAGAATAGCAAACAGTTTGGATCATGATGAGACGCCACGTTCTGTGGCGTCTCATCTGGATCCAAACTGTTTGCAAAGGCCTTCAAAATCTGGTTCCAGCGCTCAAAGGGTTAATGCCAGAAACTGACAACTACTCTACTTGAATCAGAGGTAGGGTAGAATTGCCATAGAGAGTATTTATGATCAATCATCACACAAGTATCCTCAGATTTTAAGTTATGTGGCCGGGCATGATCCTCAGGTTCGAAGTGTTTATGTCACATCTCAGTTTACCTTTTCTTCATCTTATGGGCATACATGTTCTATCTATTGTTTGTCTTGGCCCTAGTTGCCAGCCTGTGGGCCTATGTACCAGTTTTTGCTCTTGACTTTTCTAACCTTAGGTCTTGTTGTCTTAAGTTTACCCCATTTTTCCAAAACTTTCAGGAAAAGAATTAAATGTGTCTTGAAACATAATGAGTACCTGTATACAAACATGAATACCTTAATGCCTATAAAACAATTCAAGAATAATGATTTTTCTTGTATCTATCATTTTATGTTTTGTAACTGTTTTGATTGTAACAAATATCAGTCTTTCGGTAATGCATTCTCCACATATTCCAATCACATGTTTACAATGTTTGTATGTCTTAAATTGCCAATATATAATACAATGCTAGCATGGCCTTATATATGGTTTTATACACTACAATAGCCATTCATTGCTGTGTGACAGTGTATATATACAGCTTTACAAATGTAATGTAAGTTTGGACGGCTAGCTCAGATGGTAGATTCAATATTACATGTCAGATTGACAATTTTTACTACTCATGAGACTTTGCATTAATAAGCCAGCATTAAGAGAGCCCGTCTATTATGATCCACACTTACTCATAAATCATAAAAAAATAACAGTACAGTCTACTTGTCAATAAAGACCACTCAAGGGATTTGGTCATTGTGGTCTGTGTTAACAGGTGGTCTTCATTCGCAGGGTCATAATGTTCTGGATTTGAGTTATGCCTACACCAAGATCACTAGCCACTCTTCTACAACTGTGTCCTTTACCTCACATACTAATGACCTTAAGGCTTTCTTCCAACGTCACAAACTAACGCTTGGAAGCCATTATGTTAACTTGAACTGACAATTTACTCATCTATAAACTATGCACGTCTTATCATGGAGAAATTGAAGAAAGGAATGAATATCCAAATGTTTGTGTGTAATTGGCATCGTAATTGTAATGAAACCGTAAATTTCCTTACTAAGTTGATGAAAGCCCCAAACTTTTCTTTGATATTTTCGGCAATAAGTACATTAATTGCGAGTCCCTAAATTTCAAAGGCAACTTCTAACACTTTCATCAAACTGTCAAATGCATTAAAGAAGCAGGCGGCTACCAATAAGCAATGTGTGTTAAATTTACAAACAACTGCTATTGAGTGCAGTAAACAGTCAATTGCCAATATCTCCATAGCGACCGACGAGTCCACTGGTAAGATATTTATCACGTGACTATTACAGCATCATGCATGCCGCCATTTTTGTATTGAAAGTTGCGAAATTGTTGATTGTTATGATTCAGGTGGTCGTTGTTTGCTATCAAAATGGACTTTTGGGAATGTAAAATGGCAGTCATTGGTCGTTGTTCGCAGGTGGGCTTTATTCGCAGTTACAATATATAGTGAAATCGTTCGGGAGCAAATCAATGTGATCGTTATGACAGGTGGTAATTTTTAAAGGTGGTCGCTTGGACAGGTTGGACTGTATATTCAAAGAACGTCTCCTGAAATATTAAGCACCCACTATTCACAGAAAGTGCTTACCTGGCATGGTGTTCATGAATTCAGTATCTTTGTTGGTTAAAATTATCTGGAAGACTTTGGAGAAATCTGCTGAGTGAAAGAGTCGCTCTATTACAACTGGATCACTCTAAAACAAGAAAGAAGTCTGGATTTCCTTTTGAATTAAGCAATTAGGACTTATCAAGAAATTGAAATACAGTACTTTCGAACATACACAAACAACTTGTTTTAGCATAGTTTAAACTTCCATTGAGGAAGTCAAAACAGTTCTTAACTAACACAATTTGATCAAAACAATAAGAGAGCTCTGTAACTTCAGGCTTTTTACTGTCAATTAATATCTATGAGCTGCTCTCTGGGAAAACTGGGCTTCATGAATGCGAGTAAAGTATCATCCCAGATTAGCCTGTGCAGCCTTATCAGGGACCACACTTTCCTCCTAGATTGGATTTTTGTGTTTAGAACAGACTTCCTTTCAACAAAAATATTCCATAAAAGCAGTAAGTTTTGTTCCTGAATAGTCTGTGTGTATTGAACAGGCTAATCTGAAACAATACTTTACGCACATGTATTAAGCCCTATTTTCCCTGAGTGAGGATCATATCGATATAAAAAGCAATGACGTATGGAAATTTATATTCTGAAGGATCTTAGAAAAACTATCATCCTATAAAGAAAACTTGCTGGCAATATAAGACAGTGAAGAATAAACAAAGGGGAATAAATCCAACAATGCTAAGAGTATGCTCTTGAGTTACTGTTCTTGTTTTTTTACATTCCCATTTCTAGTCTATAACTTAAATTTCTTTTTTATGTTAAATGTTAGCATTTAATTTAAAATAATGACTAATGATTTCAAGCAGTTGAATGTTTATGATGATATCTAAGCAACCAAAACAAACAAACTATTGGTTGAAACAATTCAACCAGGTTGAAGAAATTCAACCATCACAGACTTATTTTTTTTTGGAAAATTGAAAGATATGTCACCTGTAGAAGGTTATTGACAATCAATGGGTTTCCATTCACATGCATTGCATAGGTATCAAGGCCACAGTTCAAGCACCGGAACACCATGTAGTTGCCAAGTTTACGACGATGGACTAGGTACCCATGTTCCTGGAACATGCAATGTTTTATTGTAGTACATGAATGTAATTTTTTTGCTCAGGTCATTGATCTTACTTCTGAAAAATATGCAAAAAAATATTAATGACAATCATAGGTATAATTATATTCTTAACTCAATAATATGATTTTCAGCAAAGTGTAAACAATTGCACCCAATTTTACCAGCATTGTGTTTAGACTATTAAATGGACTACTTGTAATCTAATTCTTTTAATGTTTTTTTTAACCAGACATTAGTTACGTGATTATTTCTTTGGTTACAAAAGGCCTGCTATCAAAGAGATTTTTCTGAGAATTAAACTTATATCAATACCATGTTGTATACATTGTCAAAAGCCTGTGTCTGAATACTGGTACATAATACTGTATTGTGATTGTTTACCTGCTTAATTCCCTTTGCATCTATTTCAACTTCAATTTCTCCTTTGGGGAAAAACCCTGTAGGCATATAATCTTCTTGATCTCTGAGATCTGAAATGCATGGGACAACACAATTAAGGACCATGTAAGAATTAAAGTTCAACAATAATCACCATATTTATGAAGTAAACTGTTTTTGACAACTCACTACCTTTTAACATGGATTGTAACAAATAAGTTTGTTGTAGTCTAGACAGTGTAATTAATATAACATAAGGTCACTGGTGTATGTGGCTACATGTTTATTCATTCATACCCATTTCCAAGCTACACGTGTACAACAAACTATGAAGCATAATCATATAAATACAAGGTTAACAGGAGAGGCAACTCTTACGGAATCTAGTATTCAGTATATCACAGTAATGTCCCTTAAACTATTTCTTGACAATTTGTAACAAAGTTATAATAGCATGATGAAATCGTCAAACAAATATCAAAAGATGCTGTTTTACTTAGATCTGACTATGATTTAACTGAAGTTTTGTTATTTATTATCCATACAAATTTTAATAAATGAATTTTTTCATATTCTGTATGTAGGTTAGCTGATAGTTTTATAATTCAAATAAATACTCAATTACTCACTCTGTTCTTGAAGCTGTTTAAATTCATGGTCTGTACACTGCAGTGATATCTTCACGTTCAAACAATTACAGGTGAGTAACACCATCTGCAAAAATAGTGAAACTACAAACTTTTGCTGCTTTAAGGTTAATTATATGGATACATAACACAACAAATTTAAGTATATATAATTCAACAATATGAACAGATATTGAGATTCCTACTTATGTTGAAACTTATTATAATAGGCGAAGTCTTGTTCATTACAAACTATATGTAAATACAGGAGATTATATGTTTAGTTTAAGGTATTCAACTTAAACCACTGTATATAATACATTTTTTTATTGCATTGCAAGCCTTAGGTACATTATGTTCTTTTGATGTAATTTTGTAATGCAAATGTATATACATGTAGTCAAATGACTTGATAACAACTCAGGAGTAAGGACACATATTTAATAGCATTCTAATTAAAGCTAAGCACTACAAATACTAACAATGATGTTACTCTGCAATCACAAGACTGAATGTCTGGGCTCTCTGCATCTATTTAATGAATAACTATTGGGTATGTTAATTAGCTAAAATCTTCTCTATATATCTGAATCATGGAGCAATATTGAGAAAACCTTGTCATGAGAATCCTGGGTTGAACCAATACTTGGTGGTGTAACTGATCTTCAAGATCAATGCATACAAACTGGGATTGAACTGTGAATTCATTTACTCAGCTCCTTTGCAAAAACATATAGATTTTCTGGAATAGTTGATGCGTTCGAAATTCCAGGTGGCAAGTTTACATGAATAAAGCCTTTACCAGATGCAATAGCAGGGAGTTAGATTATTGCAACTTCAAATAAATATACCTTAAAGTTTAACAAGAAATATCTTTAAAAAAGATATACGGCATTGATTGTGGTTGGAGTTGGTGAAAGGTAAAGAGTTTAAAGAATGAAATCAAAGATAGCATATGTCTTTTTCTGTGCAGTTCTTAGCTGCATTTCACGCAGTACGGGATATTTACGCGTAGTTTTCGCGGTTTATTTTACATGATTACATACTGCTGATCATATATCTATAGATACAAAAAAAATAAAAAAAAATGGAAGTATAAATTAAAACATGTTAGTCAACCGGCCACACACAAAGTATCTGTACATATTTTAAATATTTATTCGCGAGTTCTTCAGACAAACCTGTTTAGTGGTTTGTCGAGCATTGCTATTTGATTCAATTATTAACAGTATCGGGAATCATCTCGCTCATACTCAATACATTGGTCGATATGGTGGAATAATTCTTGTTGAATTAATCAAACATAATATTTATCATGGTTTTGTTGAAAACACATTAAGAATCTTTTATTGAGATACCATAATTATATCGGCGAATATCTTCATTTAACATCTGGTCTAAATAAAATCCCAGTTCACCTAGTTCACGCGATACCGTCTATATTATATAACGATCCCTGTACTGACCGAGCAAACTCACCCTGATACCTTGTGGCTTGGAACGCAATGCTTAAAGTGAGGTCACGATTTCACGGTTTGAACGACGGCTTGTTTAAAACTTTATCCTTTTACATGTTTAATGTTCAATTTCGAAAACAATTAAATGGTTTGGCCAAAACTAATATCAGGATATCGAAAAACGATACTTTTATGAACTAAAATATACTAGTACACAGACAGCAATATGGTAATAATAACTAAATATGAGAACATAGCCTTTAAGCACAAACGCTCTGGCGCTGACAATCCTCTGAATATAAAGGGGCACACACAAACTGTATTGATGTCGAGAATTAAGTGTGAAACTGCTCTATCTCTCAAACCTTATCATTAGAGATACAATTGTTTCATGCTGAATACGCAGTTAACATCGTTGCTAAA